>JAJOZX010012149.1:0-100352 GCA_023014485.1 Bathynomus jamesi
ATATGTATATATATTATATCTATATACATATATATATATATATATATATATATAAATGTATATGTATATATGTATGTATATATATGTATGTATATATGATTATATGTATATGTATATATATGTATATGTATATATATATATATGTATATATATGTATATAGATATATGTATATATATGTATATATATATATATATGTATATATATGTGTATATATATGTGTATATATATGTATGTATATATATGTGTATATATATGTGTATATATATGTATGTATATATATATATATTATATATATATATATGTATATATATATATGTATATATATATATATGTATATATTATATGTATATATATATATATATATATATATATATATATAATATATATACAAAGCTGGGCACAAACCGTTAATCCGTTAATCGTTAATTAACGAAGTTAACTTTTTCGTTAACGATTTAACTTTTAAGTTAACTTTGAAAATCATTATCGGACTAATTAACTTCCGTTACATTTAACTTCCGTTAACTCAAGTCCGTTAACCCAAAAAATTCATAAATAAACGTTTAAAGTTTATATTATTTTCAGTGCTGAGCAGGTGCGCAATAATCCGCCACTGTTAATAGTGATGAACGAATTTCCATTTCCGCAGTGCAAAATCAGGCGATATATTTGTTTCCGTCGCCACAATTTGTGTCTTACCAAATATGGTAGTTATTTATGGCATTGGTTTGAGCAAAACATGGTCGACTGTAAAATCAGGCGGAAAGATTTGCCATTTGAGTTGAATGTTTCAACTTCTTTCAAGAAATATCACGAGCATTTTAAGGCACTTTCAATAATATATATGTAGCAATTAGAACAACTAACTACATTCGTTTCATTTGCAGTCTGTCTCTTGCGCAGCATGTTTGTGCTAGTGAATATTTAAAAATATTAGTTGTCAAGTAAGTCATGTATATTTATAATATGTCTGTGAGTACCTTATTAGTAGTCTCCTTGATACATTTCAAGAACCATAAAACTGATTAGGTAAGATTTCAATTCTCATGTCACTTTGATGACATAAATTAAGTCAATTGATGTCTTACAATGGGAGCGTTTTCACCTTTCACTTGAAGTCCAAGGGCCTCGTCTACTGCAGCGCCTTGGTCGACGCACTTTTGGCAGGCATCGACAAAAGGTTTGGGCCCCTTCTGGAGGATGACGAATGCCAGCTGGCTGCTGCCTTCCATCCCAGGTTTCGCCTCATCTGGTTGGACAAGTATGACAACACCAAGGTCGCCAGGGTGAGGAAAAGCATGGAGGGTATAGTCGAGGAGGCCATGAAGCAGCAGTCCAACGAAGTGGGCAGCAACAGTGGAGGCAGCAACAACGAGGAGGAGGAGGAGGAGGACTACTACAGTGCTGTCATCCAGACAAAAGAGAGCAGCAGAAGCCACAGGTCACTCAAGGGCAAGGCCCAGAACTTGGTCAAGACCTGGCTGGAGACCAACTCCAAGGACTTGCTGACAGATGCTGCCTTCTTGGGTGAGCAAGTGTTGGTGGACTTGTTCATCAAGTTCAACACAGCCATCCCCTCCAGTGCTGCAGTGGAGCGTTTGTTCTCTATGTGCAAGGACATCCTGAGGGCCAAGAGATCATCCCTGTCTGATGAAAACTTTGATATGCTAATTTTCATGAAGGGCAACATGCATCTCATGGACAAAATGGAGAACGAGAAGAAGAGGGAAAATTAAATTATATATATATTGTGTTTTTCATTTTTTTTTATAATAAAAGTTAACGTTAACGGTAACTTCCGTTACATGTTTAACGGGTTAACGAAGTTAACTTTTTGGTTAACGGTGCCCACCACTGTACAGCATGTAAGCTATATAGATCTTTACTGGAAGAACTTGTGTATTGAAAGAGACTTTAACCTGTTGAATTGGAACATATGTTGAACCTGTGGTGTTGGATAAATTTTTGTTTAAATATCGACTAACACCTCACACAACGACGGGGGTGTCTCCTTCTATACTCATGATTGGCCGGGGAATTCGTTCAGTTTTCGATCTGTTACGTCCAAATGAAACATTACAAAAACGAGTTTTACGCCATCAGGAAAAACGGAAGTTGTACCATGACACTAAAAAAAAGAGTTATGGAAGCGAAACCTAATGATCCAGTTATGATTCGCAACTATGGGGCTGGACCAAAATGGGTTCCTGCAACGGTGCAGGAGAGAACCGGCCCCGTTTCCTTGAAGTGCCAACTAGAATATGGTCGTTCTATTAAACGCCATCAGGACTAGATCTGTGAACGTGAATTGCAGCATGACCAGAGTCTTCCGGAAGAGAGAACCGATCCTCTGGAAAATGGTTCAATTCGCCCGCCTATGCAGGTTGCACCTATTCCTACTACACCGCTCAGCAGGTCGTCTAGGGTCTCTCATCCCCTGACAGACTAAACTTGTAGGGGAGGAGTGAGGTGACGTGTTATATATATATTATAATATTATATATATATATATAATATATAATATATAGTAAAAAAGTCACTAAAAGAAAGCTGAATGGCAACACAAAAAGATAGACAGCGGAATGCGGTCTGTTCGTTTATTGGCCTGAACTAAACAGTATGTATTTTTGTATCTGACTAAATCGTTGGTGCTAAGTTTAATTTGGTGATGTTTCTAAGGTGACAAATGGAGTAGAAAGTTGTCAATATATTATATCAGTTAGGGGTAATGTCTATAGCTTCTAAATTAGTAAAGTGAGACTAGTTTAGGTATACTACTTTGTGGACACAGGAAATCTATGGTAGGCCCTAAAGAATATCCTATTCAACGCACCGGTAAGTGCCTTTGTTGTTGTTTAGAAAACTAGTAACTTAGCAGGGTCACTAACCCGACGCTATTACAGGATGAGACAAAGTTTTCTTGAGTGAAACTGTGATGGATGCTTCTCCACAAATAGGTATTTGTATGTCCCCATATTTTTTTAGTATTGTTTTAGATGCATGTATTGTTGATGTATTTTTGGAAGTTTTGTCAAAAACTGTTTTGGACATGACAGTTCAGGCAGCACCTGTATCTAGTTCTAGAGGAACTGTAATTCAATTTAGGCTACATCTACAATATATGGACCTGTGTTATCAACACTTTGCTGCTCATAAAATAGGTACTGCACTCGAATGTTCGCAGTACTTCCATTTGAGGATTAACACTAGACATGTTATAATTAGAATTTTCACCCCTTGTTTTCTTTGAAAAACAAAACTTTAGCTATGTGGCCTATTTTACTACAGTTTGGCAAACTGCTTCTTTAAAAGAATAGTCCTTACACTGGTGTTTTCCACACCTAGTACATGGCTTGGAAGCTTTTCCTCATGTTTAGCCTTCAAATTAGTAGGCGTATTTGCAGCATACCTTTTATTTGTTTGTCTAGTAGGTTCATTAGGTCTGCCAGACCTAGAAGATTTAAAGCTATTTACGTGTTGAGCTTTACTATTGTGGCTGCAATAAGCTGTAGCATCTTTAGCAGCTGCTTCCTAGCCACAGCTATTTCTACAGCCTGACTAAAAGTTAGGTCCTGTATAGCCAATAGGGCTCTCTGGGTAGACTCCTCTTTGAGACCCATTAAAAACCAATCTCTTAGCATTTCGTCTAATTTGTCCCCAAATTTACAAGTACGGCTATGGGCTTTTATACCTGCAAAAACTCTGCAATGCTTTCATTCACAGTCTGATGCACGAATAAAATTTTAAATGTTCATAGATGAGAACAATTCGGGGTTTGTAGGGATTGGTTAGGGCCTGTACCAATTCACTATAGGTGCAAGTTTCCGGTGCTTCAGGAGCAACTACGTCCATAACTAAGCCAGACGTTTTAGGGCCAATTGTAGTTAAGGTAGGTAGGTACTTAGCATCAGGAATGGAATTTGCCTCGGAAAAACAACCTCACCCTAGTGGCATAAGTTTCGAAGTCCTCCCCAGAGTCTTCGTAGGGGCTTGTATGGCCAATCACCGACATGCTAGAACAATACCGATTTAGGCCAAATAACGTGAAGTAGGTTAGATTTGGTTTAAATTTGATCTAGTTACTCCCCAGTTAGGGCTGAATAGTAAATTGTATTAGAGTTAGGGCTGGGTAGGAATTAGTATTAGAGTTAGGCCGGTGGGACCTAACTTATAGTACGGTAACTTACCCACACAAACCAACCAAATCGAATGACCCACGTAGGCTAGGGTACATCCAATTTTCCAAACAACCCAATTGAATCCCTTCCTCGTCGCCAAATGTAATAACTTGGGATTAATGACCCCGGTAAGTTACTAGGTTTCTAAACAACAACAAAGGCACTTACTTACCGGTGTTCTGATTTAGATTTTCTTTAGGGTCTACCATAGATTTTCAGCGTCCCACGAAGCAGCCTATCTAAACTCTGACGTTACTAATTTAGAAGCTATAGACATTACCCCTAACTGATATAATTATTAGACAACTTTCTACTCCATTTTGTCACTTTAGAAACCAAACCAAATTAAACTTAGCACCAACGATTTAGTCAGATGTGAATAATCATGCTGTTTGTTCAGCCCAAACAAACGAACAGACCGCGTTCCGCTGTTTATTTTGTGTTGCCATTCAGCTTTCTTTTAGTGACTTTTAGACTATATACATATATATATATATACACACACACACGTCACCTCACAGTTACTTATAGTGTTACCATAAATATCCATACACCTAAGAAGTGTAACATTTATCTGTATAATTCATGTATCGCGTAATTTTTTGATATCTGACACTTTTAAAGCTTTGTAATTTTTCTTGCATATTACTCGGTTATTATCTTTCGGTTGATGTTTTACTTTTACCATGACAGTGTTACCCACATTTCGAAGTTTCATGGAAATTCTCTTTCGTGAATCCAATTGGGCTGTCAATGTTCAGACATTATTGTATGTCTTATCAAAGACGCTGGAAGCGAGAGGCAGGTAACACTGGACAACAAAAAAAAAACTTTCGATGTGCTACTGAGGTAAATGTAGGTGTCCTTTAATAATTCGATTATGCTGATTCCAAATCTGAAGTCAGAATTGACCCATCGCGTCAAGATGTTTAGTTATAGAAAAATGTATTTTTTCAAACATTGTTTATTGAAAAATCAAGCACATTGCACAATTGCAAAATATAAACATATCGTAATGTACAGTGACTGTTAACCATAAACTCAAGCCCATTAAACAACATAAGCACATTGTATAAAGTATACATTAATTGTTTAGAAATGCTTTAAGCACTTGCTTTTACGCTTATGACTAGCAGTGGTCTGTCTCTGAAGAAACCAGTAGTAGTCCCCTATCATGGGGTTGCAACGCCCCTGAGAGCGCATCTCCATTGTGCTGATATCTTTGTGGAACCTCAACTTCAGGCCATGTCATTTGCGACATAATTACCGAAGAAAATATAGCTTTCGTGATGGGGGTGTCATCTCCAGAGTAAAAGTGTACATAGGACAAATTATTCGTTTTTTCCAATAAATACTAAGCTTAAAATCTGGGCTTTCCCTATGTACACGCACATCCAAAAACGGGATTGAGTTGTTTTATTCCACTTCTAAAGTAAACTTAATGGAGGGGGCTTGACTGTTTAACTGAAGGAGGAAGTCATCCAGGTCACGCTTCATGGGCAGATATACAAAATATCGTCGACGTATTGCAACCATGGAATGGCAACCCCCATGATTCTCGGAATGTAAGTAATTTCGAAAACCTCCATATAAATATTGGAGAGGAGGGCCGACAAGGGATTATCCATGGATTGGACATCCCAAAAACCTGTTGATAATACTCGCTATTGAAAGTGAATTTATAGTTTGATGCAAAGTTTAATGAGTTCCAAAACGATGTGTGCAGGTAGTGGCAGGTCATACTTATGTAATTCTCGGGAGAGAAAGTCAAGCATAGTGTCAATCGGCACTTCGTAAACAATAAACTAACGTCAAAACTGATCAATCTGTCGTTGGTTTCAGTGCGTATACATATGGAAACCCCAGGTTTTAATTTTAGTATTTATTGGGGAAAAAAAAAAAAGTTTGTCCTACGTACACTTTTACTCCGAACATGACACCCCCATCAAGAAAGCCATATTTTTTTCAATGTTTCTCCGCGCTCTTAGAATCGCCAGTCCGAAATACATGAATGCCGAATTAGAAAAAGTCAACAGTATTGGAAGTGATTTGTGTTACCCAGCTTCTTAGGAATCTTGTCTTAACAAGGAAAAATTAACTTTCGATCGTGTGAATAATAACCCTCGCATTTTGTCGAAGAATACTTCAGTACTTCCATTTTTTCCCAGGCTTTTCAGGCATTGCTAATGTACTTAATAAACTTTTGAATATTAATGTAGTATTTTAAAATGACAATATTGTGAAAAATATCATAGTAAAAAATAGCCTACCAATAATTCAGGCATTATCTATAAAATTGATTGTAAACAATGTGATTCCTTTTACATTGGACAGACGGGAAAGGATTTGCACACACGTGTAAAGCAGCATCAATATTCCATTAGAACGGGACAGTCGTCCAGTGCCCTTTTCGTCCATTTGTCAGTTATCCCACTGTATTGATTGGAATAATGCTTCAATTTTGTTCCACTCAAGCTGCATTGTTAATAGAAATATTCTTGAGTCAGCCATTATTCAACTTACAAATAATTTTAACATTAGCCAGGGTCTTTTTTCGCTTGATCCTGTTGTTTGAATTCGTTCAGAACGGATTTAGACAAGAGGGGCAAAAGTGCTAAAACTCTGGTAGTTTTTCATTATAAATTTGTATGCTACTCCTACAATTTTTCTTTTTCTTTTGTGACGTATATATAGTCTTGAACTTATTTATTCAGTGTTCCTGAGGATATCATTAGACGAAAGCGCTTGAGCACCATTCTGTTTCCTTTTTCCTTCGTGGTTATATATATACAGGGTGTCCCATAAGTCCGGCATCATAGGAGAAATTCATATTTTTCTATTTCTACAAACTCGGGATGCCAATTTCCCGTCCACCATTCTGTTCAGTGACGAGGCTGTTTTTTATGGAAATGGTGAGGTAATTCGACAGAACAGAACACCCGCTACTGGTCTCAAATGGTGTGGCATTTGGAAGGATCGCATCATAGGCCCCCTCTTTTTCGATGAACATGTCACTGGAGGCACCTACCTACGTATGCTCAAGGAAGAAGCATCTCCCAGTGTCTTGAACGAAGAACAAAATTTCCCAACATGGTTCCAGCAAGACGGCGCTCTTGCACATTACAGCACCCAAGTAAGGGAATACCTCTACCAACAATTCCCTGGTCATTGGATAGGACGTCGAGGGGCTGTGGAATGGCCAGCTAGAAGCCCGGATCTCACGCCACTAGATTTTTATTTCTGGGGCCACTTGAAAGCGCTGGTATACGCAGAGAAAATTAGGAGTGTTTGAACATTTGCGGCAGCGCATTATTGGGGCGTCTAACACCTTACTCCTGACATCATTCACCGTGTGCTTGCTGACTGGGTATCACGTCTGAATTTGTGTATTGAAAACAATGTGGACATATTGAGCACGTTCTGTAAATAAAAGCTTTTGTTTTGCCTTTTTTTATTATTTTTCCTATGATGCCGGACTTATGGGACACCCTGTATATATTTTCATGCAACCAAACCGGAACATTTTGGAAATGAAAATCACATATACGTGTTTTCCGTAGTATAAAAAAAATGGGGGTGAACCAAAAAAGTATGTATTTCAATTTATTATACAGTACAAACAGATCATTAATTTTTTTGAAAACCATTCATATTTTTCATTAAAAATCACTTTCTTCAGAAATTTATTATTTTAATTTTTTCATAAAAATTCCAGACATGTCAAGTCAATATTAACTTTGCAGCAGAGCAGAGCTTGAACGGTATTTCTGACACGAGACTCCGGTCCAGGTTCATGATAAAGAGCAATCGTTCTACTGGAAACTGATTGCAGGTAAACAAAAGATAAATTCAATTACCTGCAAAAGATGCAAAAAAACTTCACTTCTTTACGTGGAGGCCAAATATGATGATAAAAACCCACTCTAATAGACAGAGTTTATTTCCCAACCGTTTCGATATCCACTGGCATCCTCTTCGTGGTGGATACAGAAAACGCCAGGTTCGTTTTTCTGTATCCACCCGAAAAGGATGCCAGTGGGTATCAAAACGGTTGTGGAAATAAACTCTGTCTATTAGAGGGGTTTTATCATCATACCTGCAAAAGATTAACAACCGAAATACTCTTTTCACATGAGAATTTTTAACAAAAAGACAGAAAAACCAAAAAGTAAGGGACGTAATTATAAACCGGGACAGAATTACAAGCCCGCCGGACAAGCAGGCCCGTAGCCAAGGGGGGACCAGAGCCCCGCCTCGAAAATAATATGGCCCCCCCCCTGGGAAAACCAACCGCAACGGCGTTCCATGCTACAAAAACGCCAAAGCCAACTTGTTTTACTTGCCTTTGAAAATAAGAGAACGAAGCAAATAGACATGTTTGAATTCCTAAAGAATTTCGCTAAAAAAACTCGCCGCATACAGTTATTCTAAAATTTAAAAAACTTACAAATACTTTTATTTACACTAAATTTAGACTAAATATTGTATTCTAAACCAATATGCCTATCTATATGTATAGGTTTGATTGTTTTTTTATTTAGCCTACGGTGTTTTACTTGTTATAGTTTTGAATGTAATTTTCTGCAGTATATTTCGATATTCACAAAAAATGACATTAAATTTTTTCATTGTCCCCCTGTCATTTCTCCGGCCCCTCCTACTGATTTGGTCTGGCTACGGCCCTGGGGACAAGAGCTCAAATCCGGGACTGCCCTGTCAAATCGGACGTATAATATATAATTCTCGGACACCCTGTATATATAAATAAATAAATAAATTTTATACTGTAGTTACGACAGTTTTCCGTTGGGTACGGATCCGTCGGGTCGTACAGAATTACCATAAGCAGAATCCGTCGAGTGAATTCGTCGGCCAAAAAATTATAATCTCCAAAGTTAATTTCGCACGTATGAGTTTTGCTTGGTACTCGAAGATGTTTTGCTTCAGCACTAACATTTACGGGCTATTGAATATAATGAATTAGAGATGTGCAACTAGGCTATGAAATTGGGACTGTTGACCCTAGGTTAAGACGAGACTGCCGAATTTGTAAAATTTCGAAATTGCAAAAAACTCTCACTTCATATTTAAAATTTAAAGGCCGAACTAAAACTCGGGTGGTGCGGGAGTGATTTGGAGGAGAAAAAATTATTGCGAATCATTCGCGATCAATAGCCACTTAACCAAACATACAAAAAGAAAAATATATCCCGCAGAGCCACTTAACCTAACGTACAAAATGCAATCTATCATAACACTTAATGTTAATTATTGTATTTTATCCACTCAGTCATTTTACACACCAAAATACATTTTCTGGTAGTATTTGATGTGATTTGTTTCAAATATGACCTCCATTTCCGTCGGAATTGAGATCCAACAAAGTTATAGTACTTTGAAGTTTGGTTCATTTTCAAGGGAAATGGAAGTCAAAATCTAAGCAAAACACATCAATATTACTAGAAAAAATGTATTTTGGTATTAATTAACCTAACCTAACCTAACCGTGGCTAAATGAGCCTAACCCTGGCTAAATGATCCTAACCCTGGCTAAATGAGCCTAGAGTATTACCTTATTATGGATTAGGTGGTGGATACGAGAGAGCTCGTTTAGCCAGGTTAGGCTCGTTTAGCCAGGGTTAGGCTCGTTTAGCCACGGTTAGGTAAGGTTAGGTTAATTAATACCAAAATACATTTTCCTAGGGTAATTATGTATTTTATCCCACTCAGTCATTTTACACACCAAAATACATTTTTCTGGTAGTATTTGATGTGATTTGTTCAAATATGACCTCCATTTCCGTCGGAAATGAGATCCAACAAAGTTATAGTACTTTGAAGTTTGGCTCATTTTCAAGGGAAATGGAAGTCAAAATCTAAGCAAAACACATCAAATATTACTAGAAAAATGTATTTTGGTATTAATTAACCTAACCTAACCTAACCTAACCGTGGCTAAATGAGCCTAACCCTGGCTAAATGATCCTAACCCTGGCTAAACGAGCCTAGAGTATTACCTTATTATGGATTAGGTGGTGGATACAGACGAGAGCTCGTTTAGCCAGGGTTAGGCTCGTTTAGCCAGGGTTAGGCTCGTTTAGCCACGGTTAGGTTAGGTTAGGTTAGGTTAGGTTAATTAATACCAAAATACATTTTCCTAGTAATATTTGATGTGTTTTGCTTAGATTTTGACTTCCATTTCCCTTGAAAATGAGCCAAACTTCAAAGTACTATAACTTTGTTGGATCTCATTTCTGACGGAAATGGAGGTCATATTTGAACAAATCACGGTAATTATGTATTTTATCCCACTCAGTCATTTTACACACCAAAATACATTTTTCTAGTAGTATTTGATGTGATTTGTTCAAATATGACCTCCATTTCCGTCGGAAATGAGATCCAACAAAGTTATAGTACTTTGAAGTTTGGCTCATTTTCAAGGGAAATGGAAGTCAAAATCTAAGCAAAACACATCAAATATTACTAGGAAAATGTATTTTGGTATTAATTAACCTAACCTAACCTTACCTAACCGTGGCTAAACGAGCCTAACCCTGGCTAAACGAGCCTAACCCTGGCTAAACGAGCTCTCGTCTGTATCCACCACCTAATCCATAATAAGGTAATACTCTAGGCTCGTTTAGCCAGGGTTAGGCTCGTTTAGCCACGGTTAGGTTAGGTTAGGTTAATTAATACCAAAATACATTTTTCTAGTAATATTTGATGTGTTTTGCTTAGATTTTGACTTCCATTTCCCTTGAAAATGAGCCAAACTTCAAAGTACTATAACTTTGTTGGATCTCATTTCCGACGGAAATGGAGGTCATATTTGAACAAATCATATCAAATACTACTAGAAAAATGTATTTTGGTGTGTAAAATGACTGTGTGATAAAATACATAATAACCCACTTAATATGCAAATACAATCTTTGCTATATTACAAAAATGAGACATTGTAAAACAGCAGTTGCCTGAACCAAGACTAGCATATAGGTGAGAGCCTGAGAGGTACGAAGTATCTGAGGACAGGACATTGAACAATGACACAGAGCTGGGATCAATGAAAGAAAGCCACCCCCAGCCTTCTTTAGTTAGCTTTATAAGGCTAACTAACAAAAATATCATGCCTAACCTAACTAATTGTTAGGTCAACTATATGCCCTTGGTGATTGGTTAGGTTAGATCATTGTTTTCGTTAGTTAGCCTTATAAAGCTAACTAAAGAAGGCTCGGGGTGGCTTTCTTTAATTGATCCCAGAGCTGTTTTGGACCCTCGTAATGGAGTACTATATATATATATATTAGTCCATAATTACTAACTGAACAAAACCTAATCTAGCAAAATTGACTAACATTCAGTTTCAGGGCCACTGAATATTAACCAATTAGGATAGATTAGATTAGGTTGGTTTGGTTTGTAATTATGGACTCTGAGATGCATCTGAATTCTGGAATTTTACCAAAATATTACCCATCCTGCAGTAAGCATCACCCTGAGTTTTAGAAATCACCAGAAGTTAAATGTTATTGAATGAATTAGAGCTATGCAACTTGGTTACCAAATTAGGCCTATTACTCTGAAGCCAAGATTAGACTGCAAAATCTGCAAAACTTTCATATTCTGCTTCCATTTTTGGAGAAATTATCATTTTCTAAATTGTGATAATAGAAAAAATTTTGGTGCTCTTCCAATACGTGCTCTACTGCGAAACTGTGATCTACCATATTCCAATACATGCTCTACCGTGAAACTCTTAAGTTTCTCTTATGTTACAACTAGCCTAAGACCTGCCCTTCGTGCGGGTCGCGGGTAGCAAAAATTAACCAAACTATCATGACTTAACCTAACCAATTGTCAAGGGTGTACAATTAACCTAAAAAAATAAATAAAAAACATTTTTTTTTATTTATTTATTTTTATGTATTAAGAGAAGAGGATTCTTCATACTGTACGACATTGACGATTGGTTAGGTTAAGTCATGCTAGTTTGGTTAAACAAAAAAAGACCCAGGCCAACAGGTAAAACAAATATACCAATTTATATGAGACAAGCAGCGTTCTAACCAAAGTCCGTACCTGCTGCTAATCTGAATAATCTAAGGTAGATCATGTATTGGAATGTAAATTTTAAGGTAGAGCACATATTGGAAGAGCACCAAAAATTTAACTAGAGCAATTAACTTAATTTTACTGCCTGTAATAATGGCTTATTCTAATCAAGAATCAAAGTGTAGCTTTGGTATGTACTTGGATGATCCATGTCATGAACATACTCACCAGGAAGGTGGGTATGTATACCTTACATGAGCTGACAGATGAAACAAGGAAACTGCTATTGTGGAGAACAAAAGCAACTGTAATCAACCCAAATAGTGCTACTGTATGCAACCACCATGAAAAAATGTTTGGAATGCATTACCAACAAATGCAACGTAGCTGCCAAGATCCATGGAGAAATCATCGAAAGAAGATAACAAGTAAGTAAATATAGGTACTAATATATTTATATTTCATAAAGAAGTTTATATTGTAAATTGTAACCTAAATTAGCTATTTAATTTTAATAGGGTAGGCTATATACTGTGCTACTGAATGCATATGTTTTGAATATTTTATACGAATAGCCTATAACCAAATGTTGAGGTTTTAAAATTATTTTCCAATGTGTTTAGAGTTTACATTACCCTACTTTATTTGCAGAATCACTACAAATTATTGACAAAGACATAGCAATAGACTGAATCTGATACCAGGACAGAAACTTTGCTCAACATGCTTCTCTAGAGCCAAGACGATTGAAGATGAAAAAGACTCGGGTAGTGATGAATATGTTCCAGAAGAAATAGTTAAGGAGACATTTGACGAAACGTTAGGTTCACTAGAATGATCACCCATTAAGTATGTAAGAGCAAGAGATCGAAAGTTTTATGCGAAAAGGAAACTAAAGCAAATTGAAACATCAACAAAATCAAAGCTGTCAAAAGTACTTCATATGAAGCCTAGCATTTTGGATGAGGAAGCGGAGAAACCTATAGAGAGTGAGGAAGAAAAGTGTTATCAGCATATGATAGAGGAACTGAAAGAAAAGTGTAAAACTAGTACCAGACAAGAAAAGATACAAATTCTAACACTCCTTCCAATTGGTAAAAGCTGGTCCAGAGAAAGAATTATGAAAGAATTTGAAGTGTCAGCCAGAATGGTTAATGCTGTGAGGGCCTTAAAGAGAAAAGATGGTATCCTTCCTATAATGAGAAATAAAAAGAGTAGCAAGGGTATAAGCGATGAAATAAAGGAAAGAGTGATAGAATTTTTCCAAAACAATGAATATACTAGAGAATGCCCTGGTAAAAAAGACTACAAATCAATAAAAATACCAAAAGGAAAGGTTCACAAGCAGAAAATACTGTTGTTAACAAATATCAGAGAATTATATATGCTTTACAAAAATAAATATCCAAATGACAAAATCTCCAAATCAAAGTTTTTTGAACTGAGACCAAAATGGTGTATGGGTGTGGGGAGTAAAGGATCACACAATGTACACATTTGTGAAACACACCAGAACTTTAAACTTTTATGTGAATCACTCCCCGTCAAAGTAGAATTAAGAGAGTTACTAGGGAAAATAGTCTGCAACACTGAAACCAGAAACTGCATGATTTAATAACTGCAAAACATGTCCTGGTTTAAATGAATTACGGGATTGGCTTCTTACCATTTTTGAAAATAATGATTATGACATGGATGATGAGGTTTCCTTTAAGCAGTGGCTTCATACAGACTATACCCAACTGGTCACAATGACAAAAAGTGTTTCGAATGTAGTAGAAGACATATGTGAAAGTGCAAAAAAGTTGAAAGTACACCATTTCATAGCAAAAGCCCAATCAAAATATTTGTCCGACTGTAAAGAAAACCTCAATGATTCTACAGCATTAGTGCTGCTTGACTCCTCTGAAAACTATAGTTTTATAATTCAGGATGCTGTACAAGGGCATCACTGGGACAATACCCAGGCTACCTTGCATCTGGTAGTCTGCTATCAAAAAGTTGATGGTGAACTAAAAGTTACAAACTTTTGTGTAATATCAGATTCACTTACACACAACACAACTGCAGTTCATTCTTTTTATGTGAAGCCTTGAAATTACTTAAAAGTCAGAATCCTAAACTAAAACATATTTGTTACTTTAGCGATGGCGCAGCAAGTCAATATAAAAACATCATTAATTCAGTGTTACATGAAAAAGATTTCCAACTAGCATGTGAATGGAACTTTTTTGCCACCTCTCATGGAAAGAGCCCCTGTGATGGTGGTGGCGGCACTGTCAAAAGGTTAGTTGCCCGGGCAAGTCTACAAGCAACAAGTAAAGGTCACATCACCAATCCAAAAGAGATGTTTGATTGGTGCAAATCTAATATTAATGGTATACAATTTCTGTACATTGATTCAGCTAAAATTGAGGAAAATGCTAATTTATTTGAGTTAGAAAAAGGTATTCCTTAATTAAGACAATCCCAGGAACCCGTTCATATCACTGCTTTGGACCTTCATCAACAGGCATTAAACTGTACAAAATTTCTAGTGATGAAAATTTCTTTAACGTACAACTTTCCTTCCTCAATGCTACACAAGAAAATGTGGCTTACCAATATAAACCTGGTACATATGTGGCCTGTTTCTATGAAGGTGACTGGTTTGTTGGAAACATAGTTGAAGTGTGTGATACTGAGAAGGATCTATTAGTAAATTTCATGAAAAAGAATCCTTTTAAATGGCCTGAACAAGAGGACGTTTGCTGGATTCCATTCCAACATGTTTTGTGTTCAATTGAACCACCTACAGTTGCTGGGAAAATGGGGAGACAGTACAAGTTATCAAATGATTGTTTATCTAAAATTGAGGAGTATTTTAAAAAAAGCCTAAGTAACTACAGACCTGTATCAAGCTGAATAATAAATTGCCAATTTATGGCTGTGAGGCCATGGAGTGTTGAAGACAATCAGACTTAAAGCCTGAGTACAATAATAAATTCCTGAGTCAGTGTCTAAACATAAGAGTTATTAGCTATATATAAGTTTACATGAATTTACATAAAACAACACATATTAAAAAAAGAATATGAACTTATAGCCAATAATTCACATGCTTAAAAACTCAGGAATTCATTATTGTATATAGCTAAGTACTGTACACTTGTATTAAGGGAAGTAATACAACAAAGCTACTTAAATTTAAGGTTTTGTACTGAAAATGGTGGTTACTGCTAGTTTATCTGTACTAACTGCATAATTTAAATTACTAGGAAGTGCTTAAAGAGCAGTAGAACACGGTTCTACATGATTTACTTAGGTAGATCCAAGTATTGAGCCTACAAGCTGGTCCATCTGTTGTGTTAACTGCAAATGTAGTAATAATCTAGGTATATATTATGTCTTTTTTATGAGTAAAACTTATTTAGATAATTTAACATTTGTGAATTAACTTACCAAGTAATAAAATGGAAGTAAAATTACAATTCAATGTTGTAAAAAGAAATTTAAACATTTCAAAATTTTGAAAAAATTCAGAATTTTTCACAAAAAGTACTTTTCTTTGAATAGCCAAAACTATATGAAGGAGTTGAGTTGAGATCTATTCCTTAATATATGTTTTTGTACACATATGTATCTTTCTTTACTAGAAGTATCAACTCCCTGACTAATTTCGGACACCTTTATATTAAGCCCCAAAGTTGATGTTAATTTTGCAAATTTTGTGAAAATATCAACTTTTGGAAATTTTTAAAAATAAAAATAAATCCTTTTTTGGTTATTTTTTTATTTCACTCATAAATTTACAACCCATAGAGACTATTAGGAGTATTAAAACAGCTGTGATTGATGTAGAACTAAAACTTTTGAAAATGGTAGAGTCGTAAAAGTGGGAGGAATTGATGCAAGCTTCAAAATGGAGCCATGTTTAAGCCCTTGTAACTCAGAAACTATTTGTTCCACAGCCTTTTAGCTTGCAAAATTGAAAAGCCCACCAGAAGTTGTATTGGCATGACAAATTTGAAGCTTCTTCTATTAGAAGACACTTTTCAAGGCCTCTCAAAATGAAGGCATTGGCCGATCAAGCCCAACATGGGCATTTTTTGTCGAAGGTGGGGGCCATTTAAGCGACCATAAAATTAAACGTTTTTGACTGAGGAAGCTAAAATTTTAGATTTAAGCTATTGAATGGTGTATGAATCAACCCTGAAAATTTGAAGAAAATCGGAGATGGTCACCCGACCAACTTTCTGAAATCTGTACCAGTTGAGCTGGAATGACCCTATATATACTTAAGAGGAAAAGTGTAGTGTGGCTGTAAAGACTGTAGAGTAATGTAGAAATGTGTGTGCACCCATTTTGGGTCTCCCATTTAAAGGTGTTTGTGGGGCATGTGAAGACCATGAGTTTTTCAATACCTCACAGTACTATGTGGGCACCGCTCGGCAGAGGAATCTCTTTAAATAGGGTGTGTAAGGACAGAGAGTATCCCCTAACCCAAGATGCTGCCTCCATATATCCCACAACACCTGTGTTGAGCTGTGGGATCTATCACCCAAATGCACAATATACAGGGCTATTCAAAATGATTCATCCAATTTCAACTGAGAATACTTCCGTACTTATCAATTGGGCATACACCACATGAAAGAGGAAATCTCTGAGTTTTACAAGATCACCGCGATACATTTTCCAGCAAGATGGGGTGCTGCCTCATTGGCATTTGGATGTTTGCCATTTTCTCAATGAAGTGCTCACTCGCTGTTGGATTGGTCGCAGTGGGCCCCATGAATTGGTGCTCCACAGCTGGCCCCCTAGGTCGCCGGATCTTACACCGTGCGACTTCTTCCTTTGGGGGGTACGTTAAGGATACTGTGTACGTGCCACCATTGCCCACATCTTTGGATGAGCTCCGAACTCGCATTGTTACTAGAGTCAGTGACAACGGACATGCTGGAGTGAGTATGGGAGGAATTCGACTATCGTGTCGATGTTGCTCGTGTAACTAGGGGAAGTCACATAGAGCATTTATGAGGTGAGAGACAAAATTTGGACAGTTTTTCTTTTGGTTGATGTATCACAAATCACACTGTATTTGTAACATTAAAAAATATTCTCATTTGAAATCAGGTGAATCAGTTTGAATAGTCCTGTATATGAAATAAACTAGTACCATTCATGCAATAAAAATGGGCTTAAACACCATCACCAGATGTCCCTTGCAGACATCAAACTATCCAACCTTCTTTTGAAAGAATCAAGTGTATCTGAAGTCACCACTTCTTCTGTCAGACTGTTCCAAAACTTAATTACTCTGTTTGTAAAACTATGTTTTCTTAAATTTGTTCTACATCTTGGCTTAAATAATTTCATACTATGACCTCTAGTCTGATTATTGTGATTTTTAATGAAAAGAGACTCAAAATCTATCTTATCCAACCCTTTTATCATTTTATACACCTCTATCATATCACCCCTTAACCACCTTTTTGATGAGAACATGCTTAGATACGCCAGTCTTTCCTTGTATGTCAATTGTCTTAGAGATGGGATCATTCTTGTTGCTCGTTTCTGTACTTTTTCCAGTTTTTCAATATCTTTTATCAAATAGGGACTAGAGTTGCACCGATACCAATATTTTGGCCGATACCGATACTACAAAAAAGTACCGATACCGATACTACAAAAAAGTGCCGATACCGATACTTTTTAATTAATTGTTTTAAAATTGATTATTAATAAAAGTTCAAGTAAATGATATAATATCTCAGTTAACTTAAAATGCCTTTCCCAATCCCAACTTTAGTTCCATTTAATTTCATAATAATATAATATATTATAATATATAGCTAGAGCCTGTAATTTAATTATGTTTAAATTAAATTAAGAAAAAGAAAATATATATATATCTTATTATATAAAGTTCTAAACGAATGCATATAATGGTAGTATTATCAATAACTTTACACACGAGATTCAAGCATTCAAGCAACTGAATGGTTTATTATGATTATGCATGCCGCGTGGTGCCATCTATGAACAACTTTACAAAACTTTCATTTTTACTGAAAACTATTACTGTAATTTGAAATTGTATATTTATATGATACTGTATTACTGTATTGAATATTTGTAATCTTGTATAGGGGCCTATAGTTACATTTTATGATTTTTTGTTTTGTTAGTAAATGTAAACATTGCTAATTTTGATAAAATATATATTAAACAACTAAATAAGATATTACTGTATAATAATAAAAAAAATTAATAATATATAAAATAAGATAATTTCTTCAAAAAACAGTAATTCAAAGTATCAGTATCGGTTTTCAGAACGGTATCGGCCGATACTGATACTTTGTGAAAAGTGGCCGATATGGCCGATACCGATACCGATACATCGGTGCAACTCTAATAGGGACTATTAAATTGAATGCAGTATTCGAGGAGGGGTCTCACATATGAAATGTATAGTTGCTTTATAATATTGGGTGATTTGTATTCAATGTGTGTGTGCATGAGATTGAGTCTAACATTTGCTTTATTTCTGATTACCATACAGTGATTTGAGGGTTTAAGTTCATTAGTCACGTGGCACCCAAGTCTTTCTCTTTATCATCATTTTTAATCCAAATTCTATTCATATTGTATTTAAATTCTGGATTTTTTGGCCCAATATGCATAACCTTGCACTTATCAACATTAAATTTCATCTCCCACTTATCTGCCCAGGCTGTTACTCTAAGTCTTTTTGTATTGTCATTGCTCCTGCTACTGACTTAACATTATGGCCTAATTTTGTATCATCAACAAATTTTGAGGTTTTACATGATAGGCCCTTCTCTAGATCATTTATATAGACAATAAAAAACAGAGGTCCCAGAACAGACCCCTCTGGGACTCCGCTCAATACGGGTCTCCAAGTAGACTTATTTCCATTTAGATGAACTCTGTTTTCTATTTCTCAGTCATTCTTCTATCCAATCAGCTATATGACCTCTTATACCATGGGCTCTAACTTTTACCAACAATCTTGCATGAGGAACAGTATCAAATGCCTTTGCAAAATCTAAGTATACTATATCTACTGGCTCTTTATTGTCCAAATGCAATAGGACTCCATCATAAAATTCAATCAAGTTGGTTAGACAGGACCTTCCATTTCGAAAGCCATGCTGGCTATCATTATAAGGTTGCACTCTTCAAGGAACTCAGTAACTTTACCTCTAATGATACTTTCGAGTAATTTGCAAATAATGGAGGTGAGGCTGATGGGTCTAGTTTTTTGCCAAGTTTCTATTTCCTTTTTTAAAGATTGGAGCTACATTTGCTTTCTTCCAATCCCCTGGAATTTCAGTACATATCAGTGATTTATTAAAAATAATTTCTAGTGCCTGTGCTATATTCTTTTTGGCAGCTTTTATGACTATTGGATGCATTTCATCTGGCCCTGGAGATTTTTTCCATTTTTAATCTATTTATTGCTTTTAAGATATCTAGTTTTGTTACCCTTAATTCGGTAAATTTATAGTATTACACCCGTCTCCCTTTGGAGGTGAAATTTATGTTTTTCCTATGGTTTTTGATGTGTTTTGAATGAATCTGACTTTCAAAACCGTCAGAAATGACTCGTTTTTGAGATACCCCCCCCCAGCTGGCAATGTGGTGGAAATCACAGAAAATGAGTCATTTCCGATGGTTTTGAAGGTCAGATTCGTTCAAAACACATCAAAAACCATAGGAAAAACAAATTTCACCTTCAAAATTGACCTATCCTAAAACCTAACCTAACCTAACCTATCCTAACTTAACTAAACCTAACCTATCCTAACCTAAAAGAAAAACAGGAATTACCTTTAAAATCTAAGACAGAATAATCACAGTACCGTCTTTTCTTCGTTTTAAGCACAACGTAACTTTTTCTACAATGCCACAGTTTCTGGTCTTGACGATATGTGTACTCCATTTCACAATGTGGACACTTCACTACTGTCAGTAGAACACTGTGAGCAAGCAGAAACTCAACACTTTTTTCTAAATTTTTGTAGAAAGCGACAATACAGCGGTAATAATCAAACAAGCACGTCTCACACGAAGCCACTCTGGTAGCAAAGTAATTCAAATTCGAAATGGATGGAGCGCAGTGATTGGTCAGACATGTAACAGCCAGACAAACAAACACACAAGCGAACGTACGAACACACAAGCGAACGTACGAACACACAAGCGAACGTACGAACACACAAACGGACGTTCAAACACACAAACGGACGTACAAACACACAAACGGACGTACAAACACACAAACGGACGTACAAACACACAAACGGACGTACAAACACACAAACGGACGTACAAACACACAAACGGACGTACAAACACACAAACGGACGTACAAACACACAAACGGACGTACAAACACACAAACGGACGTACAAACACACAAACGGAACGTACAAACACACAAACGACGTACAAACACACAAACGAACGTACAAACACACAAACGAACGTACAAACACACAAACGAACGTACAAACACACAAACGAACGTACAAACACACAAACGAACGTACAAACACACAAACGAACGTACAAACACAAACGAACGTACAAACACACAAACGAACGTACAAACACACAATAGATACACACCAAAAAAATGTTTATATCTCGAAAACGAAGCATTTGCGACGGAAACGCTATAGAAGGAAAGTGTCTTAGAATTAAAAAATCTACTTAATGAACATATAATAATTGCTGGACGTTAGACGGGTGTAATACTATAATACCCTTAATTCATTTATTTCTCTATCTTGCCCTGGTAGTATAAGATCAGGAATATTATTTAAATTTTCATTTGTGAATACTGATGAGAAGTATTTTAGTTCTTCAGTTATTTCAAGATCATCATCTATAGTTTTATCATCTATATGGAGGGGCCAATTTTCTTTTTCACTACTTTTCAAATTGAAGTGACTGAAAAACTTCTTAGGATTGTTTTTTGAATTCTTGGCTAGGCTTTTTTCCAGGTCTCGTTTGCTATCTCTGATTACTTTCTTGCAAATGCTTCTTTTACTTTTATATATTTCGGAGTCTGTGCCATTTTTAGTTTTTGAATTTATGAAATGCTTTTGTTTTTTCTCTGATTGCTCTTTTTACATTGCAGTTTATCCAAGGTTGTTTTTTATTTTTTCCAGTTCTGATTTTACACTGTGGGATATGCTTCCTTTGTATGTTCATTATTATACTTTTAAATTTTTCCTACATACTAGTTACTGTCTGTTCAGGCTGTAGAATGTCCAATTTATTAGACACAGATCATTTACTAGTCCATTTATATTCCTCTTTAAAATCTGGAACTTCTACTTTATTTTCACTAGGTCTTGAATTACAAACAATATTAAACCGAAGGATACAATGATCACCTGAACCTAGTGTTTCTGAAACTGAGATATCCTAGAAGGTACCTGGATTATTTGTTAGTATTAAATCTAGAATGGCATTGGCCTTGGTTGGCTCCTTTACTAACTGGGTTAAACCATTCTCAATTATACAGTCTAAGAATCTTCATTACTTTCTGGTGTTTGTAATATTTCCCAGTCTATATGCCTATAATTGAAATCTCCAACAATAATAATATTGCTTGTCATTGCTTTATTTATTTCATCAATAAGTTGATTTTCTACATACTTATTTTCTTCTCTACTTTTGTGGATTCCTCCAACTGAACATCCCTCAGGTGGTCTATAAATACGCCCTATCCTGATTTTCCTAGCATTTTTATGCCCAATATCTATCCATACAGATTCAACTATTTCCTCTTTAATGGAGGTAACTTCAACTGGATTCAGATTTGTCTTGGCATAAATAAATGCTCCGCCACCCTCTGAATATTTATGTTCATAATAAAAAAGTTCATAGCCCGGTAGCCATCAATTTCATAAGTAATGGTATTATCTCTTTCACTAAATAGACTATTTGGTATCATACTGAATTTTGTCCAAGTTTCAGTGACAATCATAACATCAGGATTTTCAATACCTATGTATGCCTTGAATTCATTTATTTTATCTCAGATACTTCTTGTATTTACATAGAAAAATGACAGCCCTTGGAATATTTTGCTTGTAATTTAGTCTGGTTCTTGTTCTGTGATGGTATATTATTTGCATCTCTCTTACTTTCTTTGTTGACCTTTTTCTTTTGAGTTTTGATTATATTTTTTATTAGTTTATTGTTATCAAGAGTATTGGTATTTGTACTAATTTGGCCTATTCCTTTAGTTTTTAGTCAATTATATGATACAATCTTTGATAGTAAATCAGTTCATTTACTATTAAGGTGAATTCCATCTCTGTTATAGAACACACTCTTTTGTAAAATTTATTCCACAGTTCGATATATGTAATTTCCATGCTCTGACATAGTGTCTTAAGCCTACTATTATATATAATGCTTGTGAGTATCACTTATTATTCTCGTGTATCCTGGGAATTATACCTGTGATAGATGTTTTAAGGTTAGGTCTCCGTTCCTTTAACTTTGTTAATAGCTGTTTATATGACTCCATGATTTCTTCGGAGTGCTTACCCTTTATATCATTTCCACCTACATGTATAACCATATTCTTTGGTACAGTTAGGTCAATACCAGATCCTATTTCTATAATTTTATTACTAATTCTATTTATCCCTGCACCTGGATAACAGTAAGCTATGCTACCTCTAGGTAATTTAGATCCTAGGCCCCTCACTTGAGTCACCTATAATGGATGCTGGTTCAAAACACCTATAGCTTTAGAGTGCCTGGGTTTATATGAGTCTGGATTATTATTGCTAACATTTTGTTTTAATCGATTTAGGCCAAATAACGTGAAGTAGGTTAGATTTGGTTTAAATTTGATCTAGTTACTCCCCAGTTAGGGCTGAATAATAAATTGTATTAGAGTTAGGGCTGGGTAGGAATTAGTTTTAGGCTAGGTTACATCCAATTTTCCAAATGACTAACTTGAACCCAATAGGGTAACATGGGCGGATCTAGGGGGGGGGGGTCGGCGTTGTCTGGACCCCCCCCCCCTCAATATCTTAACCCTATATGGACAACTGTTACATATTTCTAACCTTTCATATACATGCATTTATAACTTAACCCTACAGAAAATTCTGTCCATATAGGGTTAAGGTGCCCTTTTTTCAGCCATTACAAATAAAAGACAGGTAGGTATGTTTACTGATAAGCCATTAATATTCTGGTTCGTTTGGTCAGACGTGCTCTGTGGAGGGTGCAGCCATATCACTTATGGTAGCATCTTCATCTAATATTGTTAGTTATTAATTTAACTTGCAAGACATTTGAAATTGTGATTTTCATTATGTCTATTCGAATAAGAAGATATCTAATAAAACAATAAAATTGGTACAGCACTCACTTATTGAACCAAGTGATTATTCAAGAAAATATATACTGTTGTGCCCTTTTTGTTATATAGGGAATGCCCTTTTTTTTTCTCTGGACCCCCCCCCCCCCCCCCTCACTGAAATGTCTGGATCCGCCCAGGTAAGCCAAATTAAATCCAATGAGCCAAATTGAATCCCATCCTCATTGCCAAATGTAATAACTTGGGGTTAGTGACCCTGCTAGGTTACTAGGTTTCTAAACAATAACAAAGGCACTTACTGGTGCGTTGAATTAGATATTCTTTAGGGCCTACCATAGATTTCCTATGTCCTACAAAGCAGTCTACCTAAACTCCCTAACTTTACTAATTTAGAAGCTATAGACATTACCCCTAACTATTATTATTTATTGAACTTTCTACCTCATTTGTCACCTTAGAAACATCATCAAATTAAACTTAGCACCAAAGATTTAGTCAGATATGAATAACCATGCTCTAGTCCAGCCAAAACCAAAATGAACATCCGCGTTGCTCCGTTTATCCCTTTGTGTTGCCATTCAGCTTTCTTTTAGTGACTTTTTCCTTTAGTGACTTAGACTATATACATATATATACACCCACGTCACCTCATATATGAAACATTTGTGCTCTTGCTGCCAACAATTATTAACATATAAGTTATTACAAATGAACCACAGTACCAGCAGTATAGTTCTGAAACACATTGGAATTGGGATAGAGAGACTCCAAAAAGCATACAATTTCTATCACATGTGTTCGTTTCAATTTCTTATTTCCTTGATTTTTGCCATGAAAACTTTGGCAATCATCAAGCTGTTAAGCATCAAGCTTCAGAAGAAATCAAATGACATTGTGAAGGCTTACAACATGATCTCAGACATACAGAAAGAGCTGAAGATGGCTGTTCAGTTACTTGGTCTTGTTCCCAGTCACCATTGAGCCAGCAACAGACATTACTGAGATTTCTGTGATGTACGAGTCAGACCTTCCCAGCCCTGGGACTCTTGACGTCGAATATATGCAATGGAGGAGAAAGTGGAAGTCAGAGAATGCCAAACCAGATTTGCTGGTCTGCATTAAAGGTGGATTATAATTCTTCATATGCCCATCTTGGGGTGACTATTCTTCGTATGCTCCGATTATTTAATATTTAGTGTAAAATTTTCTAGCTTAATTGTAACTTTATCACTTTTTCTTTCCAGGTTTGCGATGCTGATATATTCCCAAACATCAACTGCTTGTTGCAAATTGCTTGCACCATACCTGTCACTTCTGCTGACAATGAATGTGCCAACAGTACCTTGAAACTTATGAAGAGGTACCTTAGGACTACTATGTCCATGAAGAGATTGTCAGGCTTGGCGTTGATGAGCATTCATTATGACAAACCCGTGGATTACGAAGCTGTAGTTCAATGGCTCGCTGAATGGCAACCCTGATGAATGACGCTCGTCGATCCAGTCTTTGAGAGTGAAATTAACTGATATCTCAGTCAACACAAAATGTTTTCAAGAAATATGGTTAATTTCTATTCTGAATGGCAACCAGTACCCATATATATGGACTCTGGTTTTATAGATTTTTGAGGATGCTAAATGTAATGGTGAAGTCCATTTTTGCCGCTATGCATTGAATAACAAATTGCATAATTGCACAAGTGTTGCACTAGTTTGTGCACTGCGCTTCTTATTTATGTGTACGTAGTCTCTGTTTCTTTATGCACACGCATGCATCCATTAATACAGTTGCGCAAGGAAGCATCTGCGCATGTGTGTGGTTGTTTTTGTATGCACATGCATGCATCCATTAATATAGTTGCGCAAGGGAGCATCTCATTTAAAAAAAATCATGGCTTGTGAAGGTTGTGAGCAAACATCCTATATGCTAATTGCCAGAGTGTTTAATGAATGGCAACCAGTAATGTTGCATGTAAAAAGTCATTTTAGGAGATACTGAATACAGAGGTTTATTTTTGTCGCTAACTAAACTAACCTAACTAAACCGTGATCCTTCAGAATCTGGCCGTAAATTATTTAAAAATAAATTGTTATTTGATGAATGGTTATTGCTTTTAATACACTAAATTAGTATTTTTTAATAATTGCAATAATTGCAGCCTATAATTGAATGCCTGGTTAGGTTAATGAATGTCTGGTTAGGTCAACTGTACACCCTTGACAATTGGTTAGGTTAAGTCATGATATTTTTGTTAGTTTTAGTTAGCGACAAAAATAAACCTCACAACTGTATTCATTATCTCCTAAAACCCCTAAAACAACTTTCTATATACAACATTACTGGTTGCCATTCAGACTAGAAATTTACCAGAAATATAATAACTTCACTTATATTAATGAACAAATCTAGAATGATAGTATGATTTTCAAAAATTTAGGTTTTGACTTTTGATATTGTGAAATTTTCGTAAACAGTATCTTTAAGACTTATCATGAATTTTGTCTTTCCTTGTATAATTTTCTTGCAATCAGTACATATAACTTAGATGTAAAAGCAAATAAACTTGAACAAGCACCCACAAATTGCTTAAAAACGCGTTTTGAGAGCCTTAATTTTCAAAATTTTCAGGGGGAGCATGCCCCCAGACCCCCCTAGAAGCCTTCAGTGCTCATACTGAACCCCCTCCAGCAAATCCTGGATCTGCCCCAGGATTTATTCGGCTTCCCCAACCTCTCAGTGGCCCTGGGTTGTGAAACACAGTCAATCTGCACAATGTCGACATTTATAAAGTCAGTACTAAAAGTTAGTTGGTTTAGGTTAGGTTAAGTTGGGTTAGACTAAGTTACATTATGCCCAGTCAGCATAGGCGTAGGGGCCCAATTTTGTCATGGGGGGGGGTGCAAGCAAGTTTTGTCTGAAAGAAATAAGCGAAACCAAAAATTAATTTTTAAGTCAGTTTTATTAAACACTATTTGTAGGCATACACAACTGTACAAAAGCTGAGCTCCAAACAAGTTACAACAATAAAGTAAGTTGTAACAGGTCATATCAAATGGGGTACTTAAATAATGCCATTTTGCGACAGGTTTTCCTTTTTATAATCAAATATTGCATGGTTTAAGATCTGAAGATATATATTTCAGGCAGAGTGTTAATATACAGGTGACCCTCGGTATACACGGGGGTTAGGTTGCTGAAAACACCTGTGTAAATGAAAACTTCATACGGGGACTAATACCTTATTGGGAAAAAATACAATCAATCCCTAGACCAACTGACCCTCTCCCTGTGACCAACTATATTTCCTCATACATCACTAAAACATGTACAGAAACACCAAAACACATACTATGCATACATGTATATTTATATATTAACTGCACATAATATTATTACTGCAGTAACAAGAAAAAAAATGGTTCAACTTACAAATAAAGGTAGGCAGATTGGGTAGAGTTGCTGCGGAAGATGTTTACTGGTGAGAGAGTTATTTATTATGATTATGATGATTATTTATTGTGATTTACTTTTTTAATTGTAGTACTAATAAAGTATAAAAATACATTGTAAAGAAGTTAAAATCATTAGAGATACATATATTTAACATAACGATTAATTAAAATATTGGATAACATCTTTGTGATGAATAATTTGTAAATTTGCAAAATTGGTAATAGAGTCCTCGCCAATTAGATTCAATATTGGGGGATTGGTTATGGCAGTTGTATTGTAGATTGGCAACACTAGTAATTGGTGCACTACTGACTGAGTGAGCAGTGGAGTGGTAGGGAGGGGAAGGGTTAGAGTGACAGGCCACCACACAGCAGCTGTGTTGGCTCAGGAAATCGTGTACATGGACAAGATCCCCTCCCATGTATACGCGGGGGGGGGGGAGCAAGCATACCAAAACAGTGTATAGCTGAAACCATGTATACCGTGTATACAGAGGGTCACCTGTATATGAAAATCATAAAAGTTTCGGGTGAAATTGTGATGGAAAGTTTGACTAAACTTTCCAAAGGTTTGATAGAGAAACACTAAGCAGAAGACTTTTCGGTGAACCTTTGTGGTAATCAGACGTTCCTAGAATTGCTTGTTAACAAAAAGTTCAAAATAATTCTGGCATGCACCTTTTTGGGTGCCTGTGCATCAACTCCTATTATTGCCCTACAGGGGAGACTGGTCTCCATGCCTTTCAGTATGATAGAGATCTCTCTACACTGAGGAAGTACTTTAATATTCTGGCTTCCCCCTTTTCCCACCCCTTACATCAGTCATTCGAGGTGGATTATCCTTTGATCCTTACAGTGGACTGGACTGTGGCAAATAAGCCACCTTTCTTCTTTAGAGCTACTGGACTTCTTAATAAGTATCAATTACATTTTAAATTTTTTACAGTTCCAGTATTCCCTTCTTTCCCACCTTTGAGATTGAATCTGGTACCAACCTGTCTGTGTGTCCCATTTTTATATGAACCTCCTGTCCCCAAAGAAGTGATTGTGCAGTGTTTCACAGCATACTTGGAAGAGAAGTATCCAGATTACTTGTATATTTATACTGATGGATCTAAGATAGATCTGCGTAGGCCATCTTATTCATCAGCTGTTTTCATTTCAAATCATAAAAGGTTTTTTCCTGGAAACTATCCCCCAATCATAGTATACAGGCAGCAGAGTTATTTGCCATCCAACCTGCATTATGTTTTTGGTATCCAGAAGTAATGCTTGTAATGTCCTAATAACACTGGTCAACAAAGATTTTTCATCAGAGTAAAATTTGTGTTGGCTGGATAGCATTTTTCACGCTGATTCCAAAACTGCATTCAGATTTTTTCTAGCACGTATAGTTTTCAAGATGAAGGCATATACAGTGCCCGCGAAAAGTATCCGATCACTCAAGAAAATACAATATTTTCCCTTGATATTCAGAGAGACATAATTCACTTTCTATTTGTTCTAGCGACATCTGGTAACTTTGAGGTTGCTCGCTGATATGAGAGCTATCCAACGCATTCTCAAATTAGTGTTCTGGTAGCCTTCGTTGCGGGTGGCTGTGTCTCAAAGTTGTCAGATTTCACTGTTTGTGTAAATTTATTGATATTTTGTTATTTCTTACAGAAAGTGGTGTAAATAAAATTATATATAATGTGTGCTAAAAAACACTTAAGAGTGATTGTCGAGGTGCTATTGTTGCTTTGCATACATGTGGGAAATCACAGAGACAGCTAGCTAAGGAATTAAACATATCCCAAAGTACCACGTTAATTTATGGGTTTCACGGGCTAAGAACAATGCGGCCTAACCACGCCAGTCCCTAAAAAACGATCTGGCAGACCGAGAAAAAACAAATTCACGAACAGACAAACTTATGAAACGTTTAGTATTGAAAAACCCAACAATAACTGCGAAAGAAATAAATTTAATATGAATAATTTGTTATCTGGTGTTTCTGAAACGAACTATCCAGGAGCGGCTCCAAAGAACTCAGATTACCATCTCGCCATGCTGCTAAGAAACCGTTCATTAATGAAAAAATCGTAAAAACGTGTCGCCTTTTGTAAAAAATAATTCATTGGACTGTTGATGACTGGAAGAAGGTTTTATTTAGTGATGAGTCGACATTTGTTGACATTCAGAAGAAGTTGTCCAAAAAAGGTCGCCGGCCCATTGGCTCAAATAGGATTGGACCCTAAAGACAAGAAACACCCTCCAAGTGTGATGGTTGGGTTGTTTCGGTTACTATGGGCGTGGAAACCTATATTTTCTTCGAAGAACACAACTATGAATGGTGCACGGTATTTAGCAATGCTACAGGATAAACTTCCAATGGCAATGGCAATCCAAAGGACAAAAAACATACAATGCATGATGGTGCACCATGTCCACAGGGCCAAAATAGTGACAAAATGGATTACTGACAATAAATTTGATATTTTGGATTGGCCTGGTAATAGTCCAGATCTCAATCCGATAGAAAATATGTGGCTAATAATAAAAAATAAGGTTGAATGCCACGACACTGGCTCAGTCGAAAATTACAAGAAGCCATCAAAAAGGTATGGTGCAAGGAAATATCAGTGGAAGTTTGTCAAAACTTGATTAAATCCATGCCAAAATGTCTAGAACAAGTCATCCAAACCAAAGGACAGATGACAAAATACTAATATAAGGTTAGTATACATTTAAACATTGTTTTTTATGTAAAAAATACAAATTTCCAGGGTGATCGGATACTTTTCGCGGGCACTGTATATAACCACACAGATTTAACCATTTTAAATAGGCAAAATACTAATATTTCAACATTTGATTGTGTTTATTTTATTGTGTTTTTAGTTTATTCATCTTATTTATTTCAATTATCTTAATTATACATCTTATGTATTTCAGGTGAGAGCTTTTACGTCTAGCAGCATTGTGATTCAGGTAACAACGCCGTGCTTTGTGTGTCAAAAGGTCAGTCCAGTCCAAGAACTTGCTGTGTCAAGTTGGTGTACATTTTTTTTTAATTTATAGTTTGCTCAGGTCAGTCAACATGCCTCGACAATGTAAGAATGACCCCGACAAGTTCTGTTTCGTATGCGGCCAGTTCACAACTAAAACACAGCAACGAAGTATTACAACTGACATTAAGAAAATATACAAGCTATACTTTGGTTGCCATCTAGTGACCAAGATAAACCATGGCACCACATCAAATCTGTTCTTGCTGTTCAAATGGATTATGTGATTGGCTTAACAAAAAGAAAGCTTCAATGCCATTTGCCATACCCATGATATGGAGGGAGCCGAGAGATCATCATGAAGACTGTTATTTTGTAGTGTGAACTTAATGGGGTTTTCTGCCAAGAACAAACACCAGATTGTATATCCAAACTTGGATTCAGCACGTAGACCAGTAAAATGATGAAACATTGCCCATTCCAATTCCCCCAAGTGATAGGCTAGATTCTATCATAGATGACATGGAAAGTGATGAAGGTGCAACTGGCGTTTCCAGACCATCTACAGAACCAGAGTACATTTTGAAGGTAGACATTTAGAGCCTAAAAAGTTAACCCAAGGACAGTTGAATGATCTTGTTAGAGACTTATCGCTGTCTAAAGAGAAATCAGAGCTTCTCACCTCAAGACTAAAGGAGAACAATTTACTTGAGAACAATGTTCGTATTAGTACTACCAAAAGCAGAATTTTGAATTAACAGCATTCTTTTCAGTAGATGGTCCTCTCTGTTTGCCATGACATCAATGGACTATTTACAGCCATATCTCAGACGTATGTGGCATCTGAGTGGCGCCTCTTTATTGATTCGTCGCAGAGAAGCCTGAAAGCAGTTCTTTTGCATAATGGTAATATAATGCCATCCATCCCCATTGCCCATTCCGTCCATCTAAAAGAGACATATGACAATATGGATTGGATATACTACTTAAGGCAATCAAAACGACAGTCATCAATGGAATGTTTGTGGAGATCTAAAAGTTATAGGAATGCTTATGGGTATGCAGTCAGGATTCACAAATGGATATGTGAAAACTTTCTTGGAAGCAACAAGTCACCTGCGTATAAGGATGGAGTCAAGAACCTCCTTGATGCCTTCAAAGAAATGGAGTGTCGAATGTCGTTAAATATTCACTTCCTGCATTCCCACTTAGATTTCTTTCCTGAAAACCTTGGTGCAGTGAGTGACGAGCAAGGAGAGCGCTTTCATCAAGATATTCAGATGATGGAGAAGCGCTACCAAGGATATTGGAATGAAAGCATGATGGCGGACCATTTGGATGCTGTATCGTGACAATCCAGGCCAAATTTACAAAAGGAAATCACACTCACAGCGCTTTTAATAAAATAATGTATATATTCTTTATTATAAGTACATTGAATAAAGTATATGATGCATTTGTTGTTTAGCATTCCTAAGTGTGATCTATACATCCATAAATTTTCTCATAGCAATATCAAAAACTTAAAAATATCAAAACCAGTGTATCTATATAACTGTACGTGCTAGAAAACAAATAAAACCAGATTCGGAATCAGTGCGAAAGATGCATTAAGAAAAGTGTGATCATGTTTGTGATGAGAAAAAAAGTTTCATTTTGTTGGCCAGTGTAATTAGACTCTCAGACCTCTCTCCACCTGATAACTCGCCCATACTCACTACATATCTGCCCTAACAACTTCTATCCATTCTTTACTGAAGACCCTCTCTGCTTCAGGTATCTGGTTTCCTTCCAGTGGGTTCTGAGCCATATTGGAATTACAGGTAATGAGATGGTTCATACACTGGCCAGGCTGCCCATTCCCTCCCTGCTATAACTTTGCTATATTCACCCAGGCGAGGGTTTTGCAGTAGCTAAAGTGGCAGTGCAAAATGATTACAAAAACCCAATAGGAGAGATTATGGCACTCGACTCTCTATGGAATGTTTAAGCCTTCTTGGGGCACAAGAAATTGGCCTGTACCATCTTCCATTATAAAGCTTCTATAATATTTAGATTCTGTTCTGGCTATGTAGGCCTTCAGGTTTACTTACACTGGATTGGACTAGCCTTCTCCCCATTATGTGTTAGTTGTAATTTACCAGAGACACTGTCCCTTTCTTTCTGTTTTGTCCATGTTATACTAGGCAAGGAAAAAATTAAGATTCTCTCTCTCGCAATATGGTGTCAGGGATTTTACTTTATCAGTCCTATTAGGTGGGGATAGTTTTTCTCCCCCATTGATAAACTTCACTATGGACCAAGTTTCAAGTTTGTATTGTGGCATCTGGGTGGTTGAAAGAGTTTTTAAATCTTGCATTGTATACCGACTTCCATTCCCACAGGTTATTAATCAGTTACCTCGTAGTTACTCCATCTGGCTGGCTGTTATGTTGACTTGGTACTTGGTTCCATTTTATCAGTTCATGTTTAGTAGAAACTAACAGGCCTCATGTTCATCCCTTTGAGTGTTCTGGAATTGGCCCCAGAACTGAAGAGGGTAATGGTGTGTGCTTTCTCTCTATCTCATCCCAATAATAATAGACACAGCACTTGATAGGAACAGTGGAAGTTCTCCCATGGAACTTGGTGTTTTGGTCTTGGAGGATGTAAATAGCCTTATTGGCTGAGCTCCATATAAAACTTCAAACAATCAATCACTAAGGCAAAATTGCATCCTATTTATAGGAATGTTCTTTCAATAATTAATAATTTTGGTTTTATTTAAACAAAAAATAGAATAAGTGCTTAGCTGAGGTTAGGGACATGCCTTAGGCAAGGTTTAATAAAGCTGCTCGCCCAGTCTCTAGTGGGCCTAAGTTTACCTTAAATTTACCTTAAAGCGCTTCTGCCTCAAGGGTGCGCTGCTCCCACGAAGTCTGTTTAGCGCCTCCTGAGGCAGGGCCACAACGTAGTTGCCACCCTTCTGTTCTTGCTTCTGGCACTGTGGGTTGGTTGGGTATGTTGGCTAAAAACCTGTCCAAATGTGTTTTAAAAGTATCCACTGAGACTAGACTTATATCTCTTAGGTACTGAGGCAGGGAGTTAAACAGGCGAGAACCCTGCCTAGAGATACTAGGTTGTTTGGTTGGAGGTGATGTTTTTGACATATTCTGCCAGTTCTTGTCGAGGTGGGCACAATTGGTTTGGTGTTGGGGGCAACTAAAAGCCCTTCTAGAATTTTCTAGGTGTAGATCAGGATGTATCTCTCAAACCTCCTCTCTATGGAATAAAGGTCAAGGTCTCTGAGCCTGTCCCAGTAGTTTAATTTGTTTTTACCCACCTGTTGCTTATCAGGTTGTTTAATATATGAAGTAAAGGTTCTTTGTAGGCCCTCAGTTTTTTGCAATTCATTCTGTTTGTGGGGAAACCATAATTGAAAGCAGTAGTTGATGTGTGGGAGAACAAGTGATTTCCACAGGGTAAGCATGGTCATACTGTCCTTAGTTCTGAATGCCCTCTGTATATATCCCATTCATTGTTTGCATGATGAGGTTATTTTGTCAATGTGCCTGTTGAATGTTGCATCTTCAGATAATATAACCCCCTAGATCCCTTATATGATCAGTTTGTACAATATCTTTTTCTGTGGGTCCAGTGTAGTTGAATTGTTCGTTTAGGCATTTATTTGGTCCATATTTAATTAGTTCAAATTTGTCTTCATTGAAGGCCATATTGTTTGCATCTGTCCATGCATATATAGTTTGTAGATCTTTTCGTACCTCTGCACAGTCTTCTTTTTCTGTAATTGGTCTTGGTATTCTGATATCATCCGCAAATGACAGGAGAGAGCTTCCTAGGTTATAGTTTATATTGTTCAGCATTATAATGAATAGAATTGGTCCCAGTACTGTAACTTGCGGCACTCCATTAATCACTTCTTTTTTCTATGGATCTTGCTCCATTTACAATTGTTAATTGTTTTCTGTCAGAGAGAAAGGCAGGAATCCATTTTCCTTTTTTTCCACAAATTCTGAGTTCTTTTAGTTTCTGAAATAATATTCCATGGTCAACCTTGTCAAAAGCTTTTGCAAAGTCTAGATAGATGACATCAACATTGTGGTTTTCTCCCAAATATTGTAGGATTGTGTTGCAATGGTCTCTGAGTTCAGTAAGACAGGATTTCTTTTGTCTGAAGCCATGTTGAAAGTCTTCTAAGAGATGTTCATTTTCTATGAAATTGATAATGTGGCTTTTCAAGATTTTCTCAAATATTTTCATAATATGGGAAGTCAAGGATATGGGTCTATAGTTCTTGGCTTCTTTTCTTTTGCCTCCTTTGTATATTGGGGTAATATTTACTTGTTTCATGATTGATGGTATTCTACTGGTGTCTAGTGAAGATCTCCATAGGATTTTCAAAAGCAGACATAAAGTATGTTTGCATTCCTTAAGAATCTTAGCTCCAATTCCATCTGGACCAGGGGCTGAACTCCTGGTAGCTCTGCTATTGCTTGTTGCATATCTCTAGTAGTTATTTGTACATCTACGAATAATGGTTTGTCTTGGTCATTTTCTTCTTTCTCAAAAAATGTTGGTTTTTATTTTCTTAGCTACTACAGGGGATACTCCAGCTTAAAGCATATTGAGATTGTAGAATGTTTGACATTTCCTGTGGATTAGATGTAAGAGTTTGTCCATCTTTAGCAAGCAATGGGCCATGGCTGGCTTAAGGGGTGAGCCAACATGGCACTGGCTCAGGGTGCTGAAGTTTAGGGGGCACCAAAAATTGAAAGAGCAACAGAAAAAAAACAAAATATCGCTATCAATCAACAAGAAACAAGTGAACAGTCTAAAAAAGGAATTCTACATAGAAAATTAGGGTGCAGTAAGGGAGGAAATAGGTGTGGCTCTGGGAGGAGGGCACTGTAAACAATGGCCAGCTGTTTCTCATGCAGTGCCGACTCTCACCAGACCACTGCAATTCTTCTTAATTTTTAACCATATTATAGGTAAGTTATCAGCGCTGCTACATCAGAGAATACAGGCGTCCCCGGTTATACGATCGTTTGGTTTATGATTTCCCGCGTTAATGATTTTAAAAAAGTACCCCCATCTTTCGATTTACGATTGCCTTATTTCGCGTTAACGATCTCCAACTTGAAAGCATGTCTCAGAAAAGGCCAAGTGCTGGTGCTTCGGGTATTGCTAAGAAGCCTCGCAAGAGTTTGAGCTTGGAGGTTAAGCTTGACATTGTCAAGCATCACAAGAATGGACAAGGGGCTAATTCGATAGCAAAGATTCTTGGACTGGCTCAGTCCACTGTGTTGACAGTGATCAAGAATTCTGACAAGATCCTGGCAGCTGGCGAGAATGTGTCGTCGTTATCTGCCAAGAGGATAATGAAGAGCCAGGATTCAACTATCCAAGAGATGGAGAGGCTTCTCAATCTCTGGATAGAGGATCAGAACAGGCGCAGGATGCCTCTCTCCACTGCCCTTATCTGCGCCAAGGCAAAGAAATTGTGGGAGGACGTCAGGCAGTCGAGAGGTGAAACCTCCGAAGCATCATTTAAGGCGAGTTCTGGCTGGTTTGATCGCTTCAAAACACATGCTGGTCTGCATAACTTGCGCCTGATGGGTGAAGCTGCCAGCGCTGATCACGTCACTGCGGAGGAATTCCTTGACATCCTCAAGGAGAAGATCAGCGAAGGAGGCTACAGCAGCAAACAAGTGCTGAACTTCGACGAAACTGGCCTCTATTGGAAGATGTCTTCCAAAACTTTTATTGCCCAGGAGGAGAAGACAGCTTCCGGATTTAAGGCAGCAAAAGACCGCCTCACTTTGGGTCTTGGAGGCAATGCTGAAGGGGACCTGAAGTTTAAGCCTCTCCTCATCTACCACTCGGAGAACCCCAGGGCACTCAAGGGCTACATCAAGGAATGGCTGCCTGTCGTGTGGAAGTACAACTCCAAGGCGTGGTTGACTTCATCCTTGTGCCAGTTGTACCTCGCAGCCTACCTCTCTCCCATGCTGACTAGGTACGCATCGGCCAACAACTTGGCAAACCGCTTCCTCCTCCTCGTCGACAATGCCCCCAGCCACCCTGCAGCCATGGAGGATTGGGCAGACAACATCGAGGTGATGTTTCTGCCCCCCAACACGACGTGTCTCATTCAGCCAATGGATCAGGGAGTCATCGCAACATTTAAGGCCTACTATCTCCGCCGTATGATGGAACAACTTGTACGATCGATCGATGCCGACGATGCCACTCACCATCAAGGATTATTGGAAGCGCTACAACATCAAGATGGCCATCGACAACATCGATGCATCGTGGAAGGAGGTGCAGCCAAGCACTATGAACGGTGTGTGGCGGAAGATATAGCCTGAATGCGTGAATGACTTCACTGGTTTCCCTGCCATCGAAGAAGTGCGCCATGACATCGTAAGGCTGAATCACCAAGTAGGATTCGACGAGGTCGATGAGGAGGATGTTGAAGATCTTCTCACCAGTCATGCTGAGGAGCTGGACACGGAAGCCTTACAGGCTCTGGAACAAAACCGGGCCTACGTTGAGTCCAGCCCAGATGAGGAGGACGATGAGGACCCAGTCAGAATGCTTGATCTCAAAACCTTGAGAGAGATTCTGACTGGATTTGACACGTACATCGAGTTGGTGAAGGACAAGAACCCTAACTACGAACGTAGTGCTGCTGCTGTCAATCATATTGAAAAGGGTCTGAGTGTTTATCGGGAGATCTACCTGCAGAAAAGGAGGAACGCCAAGCAAACTACGATCTCCCGATTTTTCAAGCCTGCAATAGCTGCCGAAGCAGGAGAGAGAAGTGCATTGTCGGCAAGTGCAGCAACAACTCCTGCACGTTGGCAGCAGGCTAGATCTCCAACTCCAACATCTTCGGGGATGGATTCTCCTGCAACTTCAGAAACTCCTCCATCGCCCATCGATCCTCCTCCATCGCCCATCGATCCTCCTCCATCGCCCATCGATCCTCCTCCATCGCCCATCGATCCTCCTCCATCGCCCATCGATCCTCCTCCATCGCCCATCGATCCTCCTCCATCGCCCATCGATCCTCCTCCATCGCCCATCGATCCTCCTCCATCACAATTTCTTACTTTCAGACACTTTTTGTACATAACAGTAAAATATATAGCAAAATAATAGTGGAATCTGCAAATTTTGGGGGTCTTCCAGAATGTTTGGGAACGTATCCCTATTTTTCCCATAAGGCCTTCAGTTCGATATACGATCGGGTTTTTAGTGACGCATCCCAATCATATAACGGGGGACACCTGTATATAATAAGGGTGTGTTTTGTGTTTGTGTACATTCCCTAATGCCAAATTTTGCTAATGAATTATGTAAGTCAAATCTTATTGGTTATATAAAGTTGAATGAAGGCTGACATATTTGTTTACAAGTTCTCTTTATTATTGTAAATTACAATTTGAGGGATCGCTTGCCATTCTGCGACTAATCACTGAGCCAGTTGCCGGAGGTTGACGGCAGGGACGTGATGTGATCGAACTCGCCGCCCTAGTTCATCCCACGCATGCTCAATGGGTGACAAGTTGGGTGAATATGCAGGCCAATCCATGTGCTGAACATTCTGCTCCTGCAGGAAGTCAGTCACCACCCTGGCATGATGAGGTCTTGCGTTGTCATCCTGGAACCAAGCTTCTGGTCCAATCTGCTGCAGAAGTGGAATTACCAGAGGTTGAACAATCTCATTGAGATAACGCTGACCAGTCAAATTTCCATTGATGATGTACAGAGGGGTTCTGTGGTTCATGGATATCCCCGCCCACACCATCACACTTCCTCCTCCAAATGTACGTTGAGCAACGTTGACATCAGCAAATCTCTCCTTGACGACGATAAACACGAGCCCAACCATCATTGAACTGGAGCGAGAAGTGTGACTCATCTGTGAACATTGTCTCTGCCCACTGACCATGGTTCCACTGGATATGACGTCTGCACCAATCTCGGCGAGCCCTTCTGTGATGGTCAAATAGCGGTGGTCGGACTGCAGGACGCCGGCATCGCAAACCTCGGTCTCGCAGACGATTCCTAATGGTCTGGTCGGACACGTTGGTTAGGGTGCCACATAAAAATCATTTTTTGATTTTTAGGATGGCCCTTTGTGGGATTGTTAGGTTGGGTGAAAAAGCCCTGAATATGAAATTTTAGCCAAATTGAAGGATATTTAGGGGTTCCGCATCGACCATCTCTGGCGTACCACGTGTCAGAAGTAATGAGTTTCTCCAAGAAATTGCTCCAGCTCCAAGGGGTAAAGTAACATGTACAATGTCAATATAAATGCTATCATATACCTAGTGATGTGAGTCATTTTTTATTGTGTCATTTTTTTTGTTTAAAACGAAGGTAGTCTGTTTTTTTTGTTTTTTTTGTTTTTTATTGTTTTAAACTTATTCCATATTTTTTTTCCTTTAATCTAATAAGTATATTAGTATTACCTATAATTTACTATACTACCATGCTTATACGGTTATACCTAGTATATATACTATATAGTCATCTTTTAGAAAAATTGAATCACGCAGAAAGTATATAATAGAAAGGAAAAACAAACCCTCATTTTTTATATGTATATATATTTTTTAACTAGAACATAAAACATTCTTCCTCGTTTCAAACAATATACATAATTGTGATTGGCAAGAGTACCAGTATATATATTCCAGATAGAAAAGGAAAATATTCACCTTTTTTTGAACCTTTTTGTTAACCTACATTTCCATGGAAGAATCATCACTAGATTGGGTAGAGCATATATGCTAGTTTCAATATCATAGGTACTGGTATAATATCCATAATACTGGTATAAAACAATAGATATAATTGTGATTGGCAAGAATACCAGTGTATATATATATATATATTATATTCCAAATAGAAAAATAAAAAAAAATATAAATATTCATCTCTTTCTTTAACCTTTGTGTTAACCTAATGCTGTTTAACTTTCATTATCTGATTCTATTTCCATTGAAGAATCATTATCACTAGATTGATTAAAGCAAATAGTTTCAATATCACAGGTACTGGTATTTATTGCAGATTTGGATGTTGATGAAGCCAATGTAGCACCATGTTTTACTTCACTTTCTTGGAATTTTGCATTTTGGGATATAAATACTAGCTTTGCTGCTCTGTCTGTGCTTAATTGGTTTCTTTTGGCTGTATGGATATTACTGTATGTGCTAAATGATCTCGGAGGTAATGAAAGGGCGAAATAGAGGTGTATGAGTTTGTGTAGGTATATATGTGAGTATGCATGCGTATGTATCTGGAATTCTGGATGTATGCATGTGTATGGGGTATACAATAGATATAAATGTGTATATAAGTATTTATGTATATATTGGTATATATGTATATAGGTGTATGTGTATGTATATATATATGGATGGTCTCGTGGGGGGGGGGGAATATTTCATCGCGGGTCTAAAGGATAGTTAAGTGGGAGATTCAAAATCCGATGCATGGATGGGAGTCCTGGGAAGGTTGGACAATGGGCAGTCAGCTCCCAGCCAGTGTTCTTGCAAGTTTAATGGATCTCAAGATACAAGACTTTCAGTGCAAGAAAGAGGCCAGTTTTTTCTGTAAATAGGCTGAAAAGGCTATACTGGTACCATATGGCCTATTTTATTATTTATTTATTTATTTTTATAATATATATCATTGCAAAAGTATACCTTATAATTAAATTGGCAATATCTATATTAATTATTAAAAAAAACAAAAAAAACAAAAAAAAAAATGGTTTTTTTACATCACTACATATGCCATGGCGTAGAGCAGTGTTTCCCAACCGGGGGCCATGTGGCCCCCTGGGGGCCATGGCACATTTGAAGGGGGCCACAGGAAAATGTTAAGATTTAGAGGGGCCACAGACTCCATGAAGGGGGCCACAGGACTCAACTTATTGAAGCCTAAATTATAGTTAGGCCAATAGATAATTTTAATTTATGTAGTTGAATTACATTTTAAAAAATTATTAATACATATATTTTCCTTTTTTTAGATATTTTATAATAGAATTTGAATTTATCTGTAAACAAATATTTTGCATCTTACAAGCTTATTGTGCGGTGCACTCCATTGTGCGCGTGATCGTTATGCGCCTGGCAGCGTTGTTGACTTGATAAAAATACTTCAGGTTGAAATCCTTACAGTCTGTTTACCACGTGGATCGTTGCTGTAGTGTGTAAGTAGCTCTTATTTGTTTACCCTAATATTGTGAAGTTGTAGTAATTTTACTAGTTTTTTTAATTTATAATAGATTGCTATAAGTACAGTATTTCTTTTGATTATATTTTTTTATAATTAATACATAATATAAGTAAATAACTGCAAATTTTTGTTAGCCACTGTTTAGTTTTTGTTATGTTTATAGTCCTATGTGACAAATAATATTGTACCTGAATATAAATAGTTGTTTTAATATCCTTTATATATATTTGTTTTTGTAAAATAGAGTTAATCTGCATATTACCTACTGAAAATAATGCTTATGGGGGCCACAGGAAAAAATAAGGTTCCTAAGGGGCCCAAGGGGGCCATAAGCCAAAACCGGTTGGGAACCACTGGCGTAGAGGACAGTCACAGCTATATTTCCATAGCATTAAGTTTATTCCATCTCCAATATTTTTTTTTATATTAATATTTTTGTCGCGGTTCAAAAGTTTTTTTTCAAAGTTTCACCTTAATACGTTTATGCTTTGTAATCCAAACCACACCAACTGGCAACCAGCTTATAACAACACAATATGCAACTAGCAAACAGTGCAAACACCTTAACAATATTGTTCAACATTATTTCATAATTAATTGGAATAAACTTGTCCCACCATGCCTGGGTAGTAGGATACTATTCTCTATGTGTAATGTTATTAATAATACAAAATCATTAAATCAATTTCAATTTTATTGCAACAAAACAACTTAATATTATTAAAATAAAAACATTTTATTCCGTATTAATCATAGTAATATACTGAGCCTACTGGCCATATAAATCAAAATAATAACTAAGAAATAAAGTATATATGATTATACATTGTTATACAGGATTAATAGGAGTAACACCCGATAAAAATGAAGCAAATTCAAATATACCATAAAGTACTCCCAAACCCGTTAAGGATTTCCGCTGCGGGTGCTCAGGTGCTCTTTGCGGTGCTTCTCAATGACTTGCATCAAGTACTGCCGTTGCTCCTCGTCCTTGGTGAGTGCGAGATTGTAGTTCTGCATCAGCGCGACCCCTCGCTCCGCCCAGACATTGACAATGCTCAACGTAGAGACACGGCGTTTCCCCGCCAGGTAGGACGCATTGTTCGACCAGGTAGCCGGCTCCAACTCTAGGAAAGAAGTATTGATCACGAGCTGCTCGAAAAGAAGTGCTGGATGTCGTGCAAAAGTCTGCGACTGTCTTTCGCTTGAGCTCCTCCGGGCAGACGTCCAGGGCAATGCGCTTGGGTGGCTCCTCGGTGCCCTCGACATCCTTGATGGCCATCGCAATTCGACTCTTCTCCTCCAGTGGAGTGTCATCATCGAAGAGAGCGAGGGTGGCCAGGTGTTCACTCAGGTACCAGAGATGTCATCAAAACACAGGGGAGGTAGCCTTGGACACGTCCTTGTCCACCTTGTCATAGTCAACCAGCGCCTTGAGCATCGCCAGGTCAGTTCGAGGGGCAGCGGCGGGAAGGGGCACCGTAATCCAGGCCGGAATGTAAACCAGCAGCGCAAAGTTTACGAAGCACAGGATGCCCCGGGCCTCGCGAGCCTTAATGGGGAGCTGCTGCCGTATATCACTTTGGCCACCCACCGGGCGAGGTGGAGTGCGCCCGGTCGCATGAAGCGCACACCTCGCTGGGGGATGCCTCCAAGCGCTATGATTGCCAGCTCCAGGAGCTCTCGGTAGTCGGCCCGCGGCTGGCCCTTGGTGATGTGACCCTTGAAACGCGCGATCAGATCATCTCGTGCCTTGAGCAGCGGCTTAGTAAGGTCTTCCTTGGAGATGGCGCTGAATTGGTTGGTGCAGACGGATTGCCAGCGCTCCTTCAGTCGCGAGAACAGTTTAATGTTAGGACCAGAGGAGGGGCCCATGCACTCGATGAAGGCTTTCTCTGCCACCAATTTTAGCATGTGGTGCTGACAGGCCAGGTTCAGCAGCTGGCGGGGAAGGCCTTGCTCGATGAAGACACAAGCGCCCGAAACGACGCCCGTGTTGGCAGCTGTCGTGTCAAAGGAGAGCCCGACGACACGATCAGCGATTCCCCAGTCATCCAACGAGTTCAGCACAGCATCTGCTTGGGCGCGACCAGTTCCAGCAGGCAGCTTCGGCACGGAGAGAAGTTTGTCGACGCCGTCGCCGGACACGACTATGGCGAGGCGATCGACCTTCTTGCCGCTGAAGTCAGAGACCATCTTCCCGTCCCAGTGAATGATGAGCGGGACACTGGGATCGAACGTCATCTTCACTTCTTTGGCGATTTCCCCTCGATGATGCAATCGCCAACACCGAATCGTCTCGTGACTGAGAGCCAGTTCATCTGTGTCTTGAATATCCAGACTGGAAGCAGCTGCTTTCATGAGTTGAACGGCTCCACGGTTGCTTGTTTTGGTCTGGTCCAGTGCCGACGCTAGGTCTTGAGTCATAATGTTCTTTTTGCAACGGCGCTTTGTAGGTGGATTGGTTTCCTCTTCTGTCGAGCAATTAGGCGACGACGACGAGTTTGATGATGTAAGGGTTGCTGTTGCCAGTGATTGCTCTGATTGCTTTTGGCGTTGCCTTTCTTTGGCAGCTTCACGCGGATGCACGTTGCTCAATTCCAGTGAGGATTTTGTCCACCCCGGATATGACACCACGGCGACCCTTTTCGCGTTGAGCAAGAGGAAGTCGCGATCCTCCTGGATGGTGATGACGGAGAGGATGTTGTCGAGAGCCACGTCAAAAATGTCATCAAGTCCCTCGGTGAAGGCCGCCCTGGCTGCCTCACCTGTGGCGCCGGACCACTTCCGGCTGCGCTGCAGTGCCTGCCAATTGTCGTAAAGTCTAAGCAGTTTTCGCGCGGCGCTTTTGGAGGTCATGGTCAGGATTCTGGCCATAGCCCAGAAAGTATACACCTCGACGATCACATTATGCGCCGCCTCGGCTAGAAGTTGTTTTTGCACCTTATGAAACTGTTAAACCGGCGAAGCACTTCACCATTTGAAGGTAACCTGTTTCCCGTTAGGGAGACTGATTGACTGAAGACTGTGACAGTGTGACTCACCACACTAACCCGGCGTTGCGCTGTTGCCAGATCTCAATTCTGAAAAGTAGTGAAAATATATACAATGAGAAGCAAATATTAATTATAAATATTTAAATTTATGAAATGCATAAATTATAGCAATATATATGCAGGGTTGGCTGGTTTAACCCAAATGGTTTAAACCATTTTAAAAAACCATGTTTTTCTGGGTTTTTTGTTTTTTTATAATTTCAATTTTTACAACACAAATTATTTAATTCATAAACTAATAGCTCTAAAACTAAAACTTATATTTATATTGATAAGACCTAAAAACCATCAGTTCAGGGTAGCCTAGTATGTACGGTAGTATATAATATAGCTACCTTGCACTAGCAGGCCTATTTAATAGTGGCATTGCACATAAAAGGATTGAAGTTACCTGTATCAATTACATTATAAATGCATGTAGCTACAAATATAAATGTTATTAGGTTTATTTTCATTTTTGTGAAGTTAGCACTTCTTACATCTAACATCTTCCAATTAAAAAATGAGACTGTCAGCAATTCTAATTTCTGAGTACCAGTACCTAATTGAGTTATAAATCTGAGTTAAGGTTTTTTTTTTTTAAGGTTTTTTTTTTTTTTAAAACCATGGGTTTTTTCAACCCTGTATATATGTAATAGTGCCATGGTTACAGGTTTCCCAGATAAATCCATTATTTCGAACACACGGTACAACAGAAACGGTCGATGCAGAACCTGTAAATGTACTTCGATCGGGCTCAAACTTCATATTTAGGGTTTTCTCATCCAACCAAACAATATGACTAAGGGCCATTCGAAATTTCCAAATTCTAAAAACTGCCCCTATAGAGTGTGGCACCCTAACGTTGGTGCCTCTGGCAGCTCTGAGTTGATCCCGAAGATGCCGTGTGGTCACAAAGCGCTGTCGCAACGCCGTTATCATCAGGAAGAGGTCTTCTCGTGCTGTTGTTGATCGGGGTCTTCCAGAACGGGGGCGATTCTGAACAGCATTAGTTGTCCTGAACCTCTGCCAGAGTCTGCTGATAACGCTTTGGCTTACATTTAGATGCTGAGCCACAGTTCTCTGAGTTTGTCCATCTTGTAGCCAGCCAATGGCGCTTCCCCTGTCTTGGATGCTGAGTTGTCGTCGAACCATCTTCAAATTTCAAGTGATGATGAATGGAAAATGCTCAGCCCTTTTATTGCTAAAATTGGCATGCATGGAATGACACTCATGCAAAACACGTGCAAATGGTGCATGAGGTGTCACAATGGGTGTTTCGAGCCAGTTTGTCAGTTTAGTCTAAGTTCGTGTTTCAAATCCATGAAAAGGAAATCTGGGTTAACTTAAAAAGTTTCTAAAGATAAGTGCAATGATTGCATGTCCCATAATAACGTGATGTCTATAGTCCAAATGACAACCCAAAGAGGGATATTCTAACCCTATCTGGCTTAAAAAGACATACTTACAAAAATGATCAAAAAATTTCCTTTGACCCTTAAATTCTTTTGAGTAGTATATATATAATACACTATAATTATATATATATATATATATATATATATATACAGTCATACCCCGCCTAACGTCGGTAATTGGTTCCAAGGACCCCGACGTAAGTCGAAAAATGACGTAAAGCGAACAGAGGTGCCTAAGTCTACCGAAAACCGATTGTAAACTGTAAAACACTCCAACGACGGTAGCGATTAGATACAACTATAAATAAACACTTTATGGTTATGTTTTCAATACTATAGATAATAAATATGAAAATGAAAAGTAAAAATAGCCTATTGTACATAAAAAAAAAGTATAAAGAGCAATAAGGGAAAATCGCCTTAGTATACCTGTACCGAAAGACCATGTAAACACCAAATGTAAAACACAGTGAACGCCTATAAATAAACGCCTAACGTCGGTAATTGGTTCCAAGGACCCCGACGTAAGTCAAAAAATGCTGTAAAGCGACGTAAAGTCGAGTAAACAACGTAGTGTGAACAAAATCTTGCTCTTGAAAACTACGTAAAGTCGAATTTGACGTAAAGTGAACCGACGTAAAGCGGGTATGATTGTATATATATATGGATAAATGGAATGCCACACTGATCAAAAACTGCAAGAATGCAATCGCTGAGCCCCTATACTGGATATGGAGATGATCATTAGATGGGAGAAATACTGGGCATCCTGAAGAGCGCGAACATAGTCCCAATATATAAAGGAGGAGATCGATCCGAGGCCAAAAACTATAGGCCAGTGTCGCTTACATCTCATCTCACTAAAATATTTGAAAGAATAGTTAGACAGAAAATCTATGACTTTTTGGAAACTCAGAAAAAATTCAATGATAACCAACACAGGTTTCGGTCAGGCAGATCATGCCTATCACAACTAATGGAACACTACAACAACATTATTGATTCACTTGAAAGTAATGAAAACTATGATGTACTATACACAGACTTTGCTAAAGCATTCGACAAGTGTTACCACGGAATCATAATACATAAACTGAAATATACGGGAATAACAGGAAAAGTAGGGAAATGGACTGTATATAATTTCCTTAGTGAGCGGAGGGAAGTCATTACAGTACAAGGAGTATCTTCATCAGAATCAGAGGTCCTCAGCTCGGTACCACAAGGAACAGTATTAGCTCCACTACTCTTCATAATCATGCTAACTGACATAGATGAGGACATTACCAGAGACAGCACAGTAACATCCTTTGCGGATGACACAAAGATCAGTAGAAAAATAAGAAACCCAGAAGACATAGGATCTCTAGAAACTGACATAAACAAAATCTACAAGTGGACTGAAGACAACAATATGAAATTTAACACCGAGAAATTTCAGCTATTACGGTACGGAAAAAGAGAAGACCTAAAGTCCATGGAATATTATACCCCAAATGGACGAAATTCAGAGAAATTCCAGAGCAAAAGATTTAGGAGTTGTAATGACAGATGATGCGAAATTTGAAACACAAAATAAGATAGCAGTAAACAGAGCAAAGAGAATAACGGGTCAGATATTGAGAACCTTTAAACGAAGGGATAGGAATGTAATGATTCCTCTACTAAAAACCCTGATAATACCCAAATTGGAATACTGCTCAGTCCTAACATGCCTATATAAAAAAGAAGACATTAGACAGCTGGAGGGGATCCAAAGAAGCTTCACAGCCAAGATCAATGGGTGCAAAGAACTAAATTACTGGGAAAGGTTACGAGAACTAGACCTATATTCACTGGAAAGGAGAAGAGAGAGATACACCATTATTTACACTTGGAAAATAATGGAGAAACTAGTCTCTAATCTTACTCTGAATCCCATAACCCCAAACAACGATGGAAAGTAGAAGCGGTAGACTGTGTCGTATTCCCAAATTGAAGGCGAGACAGGGAACATCCTTAACCCTGAAAGAAAATAGTTTTGTAGTGAGAGGACCAAAACTGTTTAATCAGTTGCCCAAAGACCTAAGAAACACGAAGGGAGTTGCAGTGGAAATCTTCAAAAGAAGACTAGATGCCTGGCTCAGAACAATCCTAGATGAGCTGGGTGTACCTGGCTATGTGAGGTGGAGAGTGCAAGAATCCAACTCACTACTTCACCAGGCCAACTCGAGAGGAGGGGTGACAAGCTTGACCTTCGCAAAATGAGAAATCATCGCGCGGAACCTTTGTAAGGTTGTAAGGTATATATATATATATATATATATATATATATATATATATATATGTGAACAGAAGGACCAACATAACGGCAAACATTTTCATTTATTTTTGTACTTCAGACGTTTCGACAAATCTTTTGTCATCATCAGTGAATTAAGTCTTAAAACCTTAAAACAAAAGTAAGAAGTGAAAATTACATCAATACAATATTATAACCATTAAAATTAAAACCATTAAAATTACAGAAGATACGTGGATGACACTTTCTTAACCCCTTAGCTGCGTGAGGCTCCGAACGAAAACGAACGCACAGTGCGGAGTCATTTTCCCCAAATTTTGTAAATTTGGCATTTACCAAAATTTTGTTTGTTGTGTTGCTTATATAGTTTTTTCGATGATGTATCAACATTTATTATTGTTCTACTTGATTTTGTACAGTTTATTGCTTGAATCGGTACTGTCTGAGAAATGCAAAAATCTATCCCTTTTCACAATACTATAAAATATGGGCGTATCTAGTAGAGGTTTTCTAGAAAAATATGATTGTAAAGTTGGTTTTTGTACAATTCTCATCAAAAGCAATATGCCTTCAAAAAGCCTTATTTCTTGCACAGAAACATCACTCCAGTCATGAAGCCTACTCCGTTTAGGAATTCCAAATGGTTGCCCTCTCTTTTCTGAAATACCCTTTTCAGCATATTTATTTGTCTCATCACAAATAAGTTTTATTATTTCATCAGTAACTATACATTCATAAATTCCTAATACATCATTTGCTTCTATATTATTACTAATTTTAGGGCCACTACCACCCGTAAATGGGAAAGGATTGCGCACATTACCATTTGGACGCCATGAATCTGCACTTGAATTGGCTATATCCTCAGATTCACTCTGATCAGAATTAGATTCAGTATCGGAATTGAAATCATCATCACTATCTGTATCAGAAAGACGCAAACTATAATCATCATCATCTTGTTGTAATAACAATCGCAAATCACTATCACTTTGAGGTTTACGTTTTGCCATTGTCACAAATAAGGGAGGCAAAAAAAAACACTTCACACGCACGCAATTTCTGGCAATAACTGAAATACAACAGTTCTAATTTATGTAATGATATTTTTTAACCAATCAGAGTGTGACTGACGTCATGAGTTAAAACAAAATCAACGAATCATAGATGAGCACACATATTTGTGCTTTCCGCAGGCTGTTATTCACGATAAATTCATGGTGCACATATATGTGTGTTCCGCAATACCTCGTTGATGACTGAGCACACAAATATGTGCGCTCCGCAGTTAAGGGGTTAATATTTAACCATCCTTCACACGTAAAACTTTTTCTTGATTATCTTAATAAACAACATAGTAATATTAAGTACACATGTGAAAATGAAACAAATAATAGTTTACCTTTCCTGGATGTTTTAGTTAAACAGGCTCATAATAAGTTCCAAACTTCACTATTTCGGAAACAAACTTTTACTGGCTTGGGAACCAATTATTTAAGTTATGTTTTATAAATATAAGATTAATGCTATAGTAACATTATTAACAAGAAGTTACCGTATTTGTTCGGGTTACTTTTCGTTAAACGAAGAATTTAAATTTTTAAAACAGTACTTTTATTAACAATTACTACCCTTCTAATCTATTCGATAACCAATTAAAGAAATTTTTAAATAACACTTTTAATACTAAACTCCCCATAACTACAGTACAAAAGAAACCAGATATTTTAAATTACCTTTTTATGGTTATTTATCATTGCGTATTCGAGGTGAATTGTCCAAACTGCTCAAGTCTAGTTATCCCCAAATAAATTTTAGATTCGCCTTCGTCAACCCACTTAAATTATCAAATTTTTTAAAGTTCAAAGATGAATTCCCCAAAACTGTATGCCCCAATGTTGTTTACAAATACATGTGCAACAGCTGTAAGGCTGTGTATATTGGCAGCACTCAACTCCAACTGGAGGTGCGCCTTTCTCAACATTTGGGCTTGTCAGTCCGTACCAACCGTCCCCTCAGTAGCCCTCCACAATGCGCAATTAGAAACCATAGTAATGAAAACAACCATCCCCTTCACAAAACTCAGTTTGAAATTTTAACTAGATCCAATAACCTCACAGAACTCTGAATTTTAGAATCTTTGTACATCTATAGAAACAAACCCTCCATTAACAATAATAGCTCATCCTACAAATTACAGCTCTTTTAACTAACCAACCGATTCTCATAGACATATCCTTTCTAATTCTCTGACCATCCAGTGTTCTCTTAGGCTTTGCCAAGTATGGAGGTGGATGTAAACATTGTGTATTTACCTATTGAGATAATTTAATTTAATTTTAATTTTTATAGTGATGAAATTTAAATGATTTTAATTTTGTATTGATGCAATTTTCATTTTGCTTTAAGGTTTTAATTTTAATGGTTTTAATATTGTATTGATGTAATTTTCACTTTTTACTTTTGTTTTAAGGTTTTAAGACTTAATTCACTGATGATGACAAAAGATTTGTCGAAATGTCTGAAGTACGAAAATAAATGAAAATGTTTGCTTTTGTGTTGGTCCTTCTGTTCATCTGTAAGCTCCGTTTCCCTAAGGAGAAGTCAATAGTTTATATATATATATATATATATATATATGTGTGTGTGTGTGTGTGTATATAATACACTATAAAATTATTTTACATTCAATCTTACACACAAAAATATTAATAAAATTTATTTTATAGATGAGTTATCAAATAAAATTTACTGTAGTGTACAGTATTTAAATAATAGTTACAATCAAGTGTGTCAGGTGCTGATGCCTGACACTATTTGTTAACAAACTCTTTTTCTCACTACTGGGAACCACCTGAATACTGTACATTGCATTATTTGATCCTTACTGACTAACCCTGAAGTATGAACAGAGCACATCATGTTCAAACAAGTTACACAGATCACTCACATGAATTGTCACCCTTTGGTAATTGGGTGGAAATCTGTTTGAACATGTCTGCTGTCAGGGGTTGTTGAGTTTGCTAAATGAGTTGTGTGTGTATCTAAAATACAGTACATGAGTCATGAAATATTTTATAAATTAAATACAAGTTTTATTGTGTGAACTGTATTCCTTTTATAAATGTTTTTATCATCTTATACCTCTAAACCATTTAGCAGGTATAAAAAGATAAATAACATTAATTATTATTGTATTGGAGACTTATAACAACTTATTTTTGAAAAAACCCAATTTTCTCCAATTGCCCTAGTTTTATTGAAAAAACCCAGGTGGGCTGGGTTTTTTCAATAAAGTGGGCAAATTATGCCAACCTTGTTAGGATCAGTTTTAAATTGTGTAGAAAAATGGTTAGAAGACAGAGAGCAGAGAGTAATTCTAAATGGTCATGAATCTGGGTGGCAGAAAGTGAAGAGTGTGGTACCGCAGGAGTCAGTTTTGGGTCCATTACTCTTTATTACTCTTTATTTAGAGAAAGGAGTAGGTTGTAAAATTTCTAAATTCACAGATGATACAAAAGTAGTTGCTCCAGTTACAAATATAGAAAATTCTTATAAACTGCAAAGTCATGCATTTTAGTAGAAATAATAAAAACTTTAGTTATGCTATGCAAGGGAACTGGTTGGAGGATGTTAGAAAGGTAAAGGATCTTGGCATTATAGTTTGTAGTGATCTAAAATTTTCTAAGCAGTGTTTAGAGGCTAGAAATAAAGCAAATAAAATGTTAGGTATTATTAAGAGGAATGTTAGTTACAAGAGTAAGGAAGTCATCTGTAAATTGTATAATTCTTGTGTTAGGCCTCACTTAGCATACTGCATTCAAGCCTGGTCCCATCACCTCAGACATAATATTGATATGCTTGAAGGTGTGCAACGTAGGGCAACCAAGCTTATCCCTAACCTAAAAAGATAGAAAACAGACTTGTTGACTGTATCTACAAAAATACTTTTTCAGTCATTGAACTTAGTAGATTTTTGGAATGACTTGCCATATGATGTGGTAAACAGTAGCTCATTAGTTAATTTTTGGAAAAATTTACACACTTTCATGAGAGTGAGTGAGTGAGTGAGTGAGTGAGTGAGTTAGTTTGTAGATAGTATATATTCTTTGCTTCAGTTATATAGGCTACTATGGTGGTAGTAAATAGTTGTATATTAATTAGCTGACTCGAGTTTGACATCTTGCAAGATTTTATTATTAAAAAGGTAGTTCATGACTTGGATTACTTTGATAGGCCCAAGTTGCTTCATGTTTTCCAAATGTAATGTAATGTAAAATGTTACAATACTAGATAAAAATTAACATGGCCTATTTGTTGCCATGCATATTTGTCACACTTCTGAATTGAAACTAAGCAATTTTAGAGGTAATTGGTACCATGCAAATTTTTGTAACAGGCATTGTGGTGTTCTTCCACTTTCCTGTGTTAAATTAATTTATGGTTAATTGAATGCTTGGTTAGGTCAACTGTACACTCTTGACAATTTGTTAGGTTGTGATGTTTTTGTTAAAACTAACAAAAATATCACAACTTAACCTAACCAGTCATGAAGAGCATTCAATTAACCGTAAATTTAATTTAATGTGGGAAAGTGGAAGAACACCTGCATTATGACAGTTTTAGGCCTAGGGTGAAAATATTATTTGAAGTATATAGCTCTTAAAACTGTTAGGAGGAGATTGTAGACACCAATCGACCAGGGAAGTACTCCAGGGTGGATATTAGGCAGGAGACAGGGAGTGCTGGAACTCCCGTTTCTCCTGTCAATGCCCTCCTTAACTGATCTTTTTCTGTCTCATCTACCCTGTGAGTAGTCCAGCATGCTCTCAAACACACACTTGGCCCCCTCCTTACTACATAAGAAAAACATACCAAAAAAATCACCCTTACAAACTAACATTGTGATTGTGTATTACCTTGCAGGATTCAGAGTTTTGAAAATAAGTGGTGACTGAAAGAGAGGTGGTATGCATGTAACAGGCATCTTGGGAATTTTAAATCTAAGTACCTAAGTTTTTGTTAAATGAATTACCAAAACAAAAACACTAGTAGTAGCACTAGTTCCCTGCTATGTATTTTATATATTTCATGATCCTAGTTGCTATCATTATGAAGATACAGTACCAAATGTCTTTAAAAAGTGTCTGACTGTAATGGGCATCACATGGAATGACCCTATAGATCAGAGGTTCTGAAATGGGGGGTAATTACCCCCAAGGCGGTAATTTGGGTATTTCCAGGGGTAATGGAGCAATTCTTAATATGGTAAAAATTTCAACATTAATGTCCGAGTCACGAAAGAGATGATTAACCCTTTGAGGACCATAGTCAAGTATACTCTATTTCTAAAGACCTTTCTTCTGAAGATAGCCTACCTCGCTGACTTCTTTTCGGAGGTTAACACTAAACATGTCCATGCAAGGCAACATGATGTTTCTCACCTCGTGTATGGATAGGATTGCAGCTTTTTTGAAGAAACTGGAGCTGTATCAACGACTGGCTACCACTGGAGATGTATCAGTGTTCCCACTACTCACAAAATCCCTCTCCGATGGTCCAACAGATGAGTGCTTATTTATTGATTCCATCAAAGAGCATTTAGATGTGATGATTACAACTATCCACAAATATTATCCCAGTTCAAATGAATGATTCAAGGATACATGGATCGTGCGGCCATTTACAGTTGATGAAAATACGATAAGTGACAGTGATGTAGCAGGAAAAATTGAATTTGTCTCTCTCGAGAAGATAGCTTTGTTAAAGAGGAATTTCAAGACTCTTCTTTACCAAAGTTTTGGCTGAAAAATAGCAAAGATTACCCTGTACTTTTGAAAAGGGCTCTCACACTGCTTGTACAGGCTCCGACAATGTACTGATGTGAACAAGCATTTTCTGCAATGGTTACAATTAAAACAAAAGCAAGGAACTGCCTTCAACTTGAAGCCAACTTTAGGTGTGCTCTATCAGGAACATTGACATGTATTAAGGAACTTGTAGCTAAAACACAGTTGCACCCATCATATTAAAGGTAATTTCAGTTATTTTCAGTAATTAATTTTTCCACTTTACAACTTTGGCATTGCAAGTTTGTGTGGGGTAATGAGATTAGTTGAGATCAGGAAAAGGCATAACGGGGTCAAAAAGTTTAAGAACCATTGCTATAGATACTTAAATTAAACTTATAATTCCAATGTTGCAAACTATCAACTTGTCAAAAATTTGCATGTGAAATAAATCACTTTTCTATTAATCTGATTAACTACATAAAAAAATCATTAAAGAAATGATCTGACCAAATATAAGATATTTGGTTATTGTTTTCCCACCAGATATCTGCAAAACAACAATGCAATCAATTCAAAGTGTTGAGCCATGAAGATCTGGTTCATAGAAGCCAATAATGTATCTCAGGTTAGAGGTTTAATGAATGTGAAATCTATCCCTAATAGAAATAAATACTGATTCCTGTAAAAGTAGAACTTGCAACAGACTATGATAATGTTCAAAGATTAGCTTATGCACTAGAATATTGTACTTTCCATGAGGAAGGAATTATGCAAGAATTACAATCTGAGGGTGTCTTAAAATGTCGTCAATTACTTAAAACTGAAGAAAAGACTTGTCTAAGATTTTTAGTCTTTACTTTTGGGGGTAAAGTATTACCTAAAATACTAGGGTACAGATGCTGTTTGCCCCAGAACTTGTAGTTTTCAAGCAGTTCAGTGTTGTCAACAAGCGTTGTACAGTCTATTGCTATCCACTTCTTGAATGCAGCTGTCTGTCGCATTTATAGCCAAATCCAAACCCTCAAGAAAGGTAATAATAATATTTTCCCTTGGACATTTTACACCTTTTTAAAATATACAAGGATAATTCTACGAGAAATAGACAAATGAAGTACACGGTAACCTCTTCAAAATTCATGAAACTTGGTGTGAGGGTTGGTTTAGGTCCAAATTACAAATTTCTGAATTTTTTTTGAAAATTGGTCAAGTTGGTCAAATTTTATGGCTTGACCAAATTTTGGTCAAATGAAAAAAAACAATAATTTTCAAACGTAAATATCTCAGCTCCTAATTGTGGTAGTGTAGTAAGTCTTAAATGATAAAATATGTAAAATTAACTGTAGTTTCTAAATATGTATAATTTTTTAGGGTAACAAAAATAAAATTATGATTTTTTTTTTTTTTCTTTTTTTTTTCTTTTTTTTTGCGATTTGGCAGCGAAGATATCATTTTTAAAAAAAAACTAGGAATAAAAAATGTTTATTTGATGTATGTACACCATAATAAGTAATAAGTAATAAAAAGTTAAACAAAGTTTTGAAGCTGCTTATGGGGCTCCTATTGACTATTCTGAAGCTGGTCCATCCAAAAAAAGTTGTTTGGAAGATGATTTAGAGAGGCAAGACTACTTTTCGGACATAGTTATTGAAATTTGACATTTCAAATTAAATTTAATACAGTCATCGAAGTATATACTAAATTAAGTTTTATCTGTTTACATTTTTATAATCGGACAATATAATATATATATTTTATGAAAAGTTTAATTAAAAATATACTAATTAAACTTCATGTCAAATACACTTTATTTCAGGTATCAAAAGGTTATGGAAGAATTAAGAGAAATTTCAAGCAAGTAACGATCGCAATCTTAGGTTACAAATATCATTGTATCCCTATCCCATTGAAAAAACTGCTGACTTCTTTGGAGCAACAAAGTATATGGTGCGTAGGAGCCGCAATCTTCAAAAACAGTTTGGGATTCTTCCTAACATTCCAAACATGATGAAAGGGAAGATCGTCACAGCTGAAATGAAAAAAATCATTTGGGAGTTTTATGAAAATGATGAATATAGTAGGATGTGCCTGGGAATCAAAGATTATAAGTTTGCAATAAATGAAGAGGGTGAAAAAATAAAAAAACAAGAGAGACTGGTATTGTGTAACTTGAAAGAGAGATATGCTGAATATGCAAAAAATGATGAAAATCTCAAAATAGGCTTTAGTACCTTTGCTCATCTTCGACTGTCGTGGTGCATGCTTGCGGGACAAAGCGGAACTCAGTGTCTGCGTATGTACACATCACCAAAATCCAAAACTACAAATATCAGCGTTAGTCATTAAAGATTTAGACTACAAAAAATTAATGTCTTTATCTATCTGCGGCATGGACAATGAAGATTGTATGATGCACTGATGCAAAAGATGCCTGCGAGAGGTTGGAATAAAAAATTATTTGGAAAGTTTGGACTTCATGGTGATGGAAGAGATAAAATATAAACAATGGGTGTCCGTCGATCACTGTATGTTAAAAGATATCACCAAAACTCCAGAGGAATACATGGAATCGCTCACCAAAAAAATTACACAAGTGACAAGACACCACTTCACGAATAAATGTCAGTCGAGTTACTTCAAAAATCTAAAAGAAACTCTACCCAAAAATGAAGGTGTTTTGGTGGGTGATTTCGTGGAAAACTTCTCATTCATCGTACAAGATTGTGCCCAGGGGTTTCATTGGGAGAACTCGCAATGTACAGTGCACCCATTCGTTTATTATTCCAAAAACAATGCAGGAAAACTAATTTGCAAAAGTTACTGCTTCGTTTCAAACTGTCACAGGTATGATACAATTCTGGTTCATAGTTTTCTCAAAAAATTAATCCTGTGCATCCAACAACAAAATTCAAACCTAACTAAAATTCATTATTTCACAGATGGATGTGCGGCTCAGTATAAGAATAAAACAAATTTTCTAAATTTATGCCATCATTTCGAAGACTTCAAAATTCATGCTGAGTGGAATTTTTTCACGACATCCCATGGGAAGAATGCCTGGGATGGTATTGGTGGAATGGTAAAAAGAGCAGTCACCAGAGAAAGCTTATGACAGCCTCTCGACCATCAAATCTTAACAGCTGAGGACTTCTACAATTTCTGCTCTCAAGAATTCCTAACCGCTATTGACTTTTTTTACTTCTCTGAGGCAGAAGTTGTAGATGTAGAGCTTTCTTTGCAAAAACGTCTGAGTGAACCTATTACTTCTATCAAAGGTACTCAACAATTACGTCGCTTCATCCCAATTTCCAAGAATTCGTTGAAGGTTTATCCACTCTCTCAGAGTGCACAGTCAAAATAAGAGAGCTCATTAGAGTTTCTGCTTCGGATCAAGAACATAATACTGTCTCTCAACGCGAAATTGAAACAGGCTCTTTTGTGGGTTGTATGTATGAAAATAAACTATGGCTCAGATTAGTCCAGTCCTTTGACTGTGAATATGATGATTTTCTGATAAAATTTCTCCATCCTTCGGGCGTATGTCCCTCATACGTTTTTCCTGCGCAAGGTGATGTTTGTCACGTTCCAACAGAAAATATATTTGGGAGTATTGAAGCAAGTTTATGAGGAGGAACAAGAATATAATACATTTTTCCGCTTCAAGAATTAAATAACTTTTCAAAGAAGATAAAATAAGTTCTATCGAATGTATACTATTTAAGATTGTCTATATAATATTTCTAAATTTTTTATCTAAGATTTGTGTATCTACTTAATAATTATAAAAATCTTTTCAAATTCTTTTTTCTTATTATATTATTAGTGTCTAAAATTTGGATTCACTGGATGAGAATACTCTCTCTTAATTCATTCTCAAAGACTTGTGTACGTGTAGTATTAGGAAGAGTATTTTATACTCTGATAAGCGCTTTATAAATTAAACATTATTTTTGTCAATATATTCTGTCCCTAAATATAAGAGAGGTTATGTATGTACAATTTAGTGTGGACCAAAAAAATGAAGGTTTAAAAATCTTTGTTCCACATGAGTAATGTTATTCCTTTTGCTTACCTTAATCAAATTACAAAATTTGAAACCTCTACGTCAAGTTTTAGGGGTCCTGAGAAAATTGCACTTCCTTTTAATGCTGAAAAAATTAGTTTTTCCTCATTTTCATAAGTTCTGCTTTATTTTTTGTTGGAAATCTTTACGATTCTTGAAAACTGTTTTGAGCAGGTATTGTTTGTCCTCTTCTTTAGTTGTCACTGCTTCATTAAATTTTTCAATCAATGCAACACCCCGCTCAGCTGTGTCATTTGTCACTCTAAGGGCACGAACTCTAGCACAGCCTCTTTGGTACTCAGGATCTATTCCCCATGTTGATGCAGAATTTTCAGTGAAGAGAGAATTTAATATTTTATTTTATATTTAATATATTTATATATATTATAATTTATATATATATAATATATAATTTTAAATTAAACTTGACTTATTTTAAATTAAACTTGACTTATTTTAAATTAAACTTGACTTATTTTAAATTAAACTTGACTTATTTTAAATTAAACTTGACTTATTTTAAATTGAAGGTAAAATGGTGTAGATTGTGAAAACTAGCTTCAGACAGTGAAATGTAACCTAATTAAATAGAAATTTAGCTATCAAAATGTTTAATTAAAACCAACCAGATAATAACACATTGCCTAGGTGTGAAAACCAGACCCACAACTAAGTTTTTCACCTGAGAGATAACATATAAATATGCTAAATTAATCAGACAAAAAAACTAACCTGATATCTCTGGGAGCATTTTTCCATCCCAATGAAGAACTAAAGGCTCTCCAGGACAAAATGCTTGCTCTTGATATTCTGTTGCTATTTCTTTGCGTAACGTTTGACGAGTTCGAAGCATAGTAGATTTTGACACTGTAATGTTTTCCAAATTATGGCCCAAAGACTGAGCAACAACAGCATAAGACATAGCTGCATCTCGATTGGAAAGATTCATTCTATCATAGGCTGCTACAACATTTTTGTCAATAGGCTTTGACTTTTTAGGAGCCAACATTTTCTTTTTAAATTGCTCTTCAGAGGGACCTTGAAAATTCATTTCAAGGTTGTCGTCATTAGTTGATGATGATGATGTGAAATCATCTCTATTGGCAGGCAAGAATGATCTTTTAGATCGCTTCTGCTCTTTGACGGCTCTTTCACACTCTAATTCTTCACGATGAAGCCTTCTTTTCTCTCTTTTTGCAAGAATTTGGTCTACTGTACCCATGCTACTTTGTGTAGGATATTCTTGCTGGCTTAAGTAGAAAAGCTTGTCTTCTTCATTTGACATCATCAAAAGGGCATTAGAGTGACCAATATCAAGAATTTCAGCCTTAATTTCAACTTTAAACATAGCTTCTTCAATACGGCATTTTTCCTCGGGCCTTTTTCTGTTTTTCATCAATTTATCATAACAGCTTATTAAAGAGTCAATCTTTCGGATGGCACTGTCTCTACGCATTGTGGGAATCCTGGCTTTCTCCCAGTAGGTCATCACTTCATCTAAGCAAAGATTAATGGATCTTCTTCGTCCCAATTTTTCCTCTTTTTGATGGAAGAAATATGTTTGCAAAACTTGCAGTTTTGTAGGTAAGCGGCAACAAAGTATATCTTTATTTAAATGGCCAATGAGCCAAACTTTAGTTTTAGAAAGAGTAGCCATTTTTAGTTTAAAAAATTAAATTTCTGAAATAGTAAAATAAACCAGTTAAATTAGGAGATAAAAAGGATAACTAAAAGGTTCAAGCCAATTAGGCAAAGCCTTTAATTTAGAGTTGACCAATTAAGGATAATATTTTATCCAAAATTTTTGTTTTCCTTATTAATAATTTTCTCTGAAATAATGATCTAAGGTTGTTTTTGTACTCTATTAACACCAAAAATTTCTTAAATAAGAAAAATTTTTTCATAAGTTGCAACTCAAGAGCTGAGTTGATCATTGATGTTCTAAGCGCGCCTATTCATTGGAAAATTTTTATAAGTCATTAAATCTCGGGACCCCTAAATTTCTCATATTTGACCAAAATTTTGCTGACATGTCTATCTGGTCCAAAGGAACAAGGGCATTAATGTGGAACAAGAGATTTCTTCAACTTTATAATTTACCCCCCATTTTGGTCCACACTAAAATTTTGTACATTGTACATATATTTTAAAAGATTTTTTCTCCTTTGGTTTATCTACATGTATTTTTTATATGAATTCAAAATTGTCTTTTTTTGGACCAACAAGTGTGTAATAAATCTTCGTTGTCTGAAAAAAAATTTTATTACTTAATTTCAAACTCAGTTTTGAGCCTTATAATAAACTATAAGCTGACTTTTTATTACTTATTATGGTGTACATACATCAAATAAACATTTTTTTATTCTTGGTCTTTTTTTCGAAAAATTATATCTTTGCTGCCAAATCGCAAAAAAAAAAGAAATTGACATTTTTTCCAAAAAATCATAATTTTATTTTTGTTATCCTAAAACAATGATACATATTTAAAAACTACAGTTAATTTTACATATTTTATCATTTAAGACTTATTACGCTACCAGAATTAGCAGCCAAGATAGTTACATTTGAAAATTGTTGGTTTTTTCATTTGGCCAAAATTTGGTCAAGCCATAAAATTTGACCAACTTGACCAATTTTCAAAAAAATTCAGATTTTTGTAATTTGGACCAAAACCAACCCTCACACCAAGTTTCATGAATTTTGGAGATGGCGGAGTGTACATTTGGCACTTTCATTTGTCTATTTGTCCTGGAATTACCCACAATCTGAATTTTGCACACTGCATATTTAACAAGTTTTGTATATCCCTCTCTCTCTCCCCCTGAGTTGCTAATTGTAGTTCCGATTGTAAAGATTTTACGTCTTAACATCATCCATTAATATTGACTTAACTAGGCTTAAAGAATAAACTATAGACTTGTGTGGAGCAGGTTTATTAGTTATAACATGAAAGAACATCTTGTATGTCCTGATGTTGTAAACCCTATTTTTACTTTCATTACCAGGGGTTTATTTTGATGGCCATCTGGCAGTCATCTGGTTGTATGAAGCTGTTAAGTATTCTAAATTAACCCCTGTGGTTAAAATTAATGGTCCATTAATTTTAACCCCAGGGGGTAATTTAGAATTTAGAAATGGTTAATTTAGAATACTTAGTAGTTTCAGACAACCTGGATGACTGCTGGGCAACCACTGATTTCAGATTTGGTATAAGGATCTTTCTAATCTGAAAATTTTATTTTTACCAAAAGCAATAAAATAATTATATTTGAATGAGCCTCAAGGACTACAACAATATTCATTTAATATAAGGTGCAGACCCATACTGTAACTCATGGAGTATTTAGTTAATAATAATTCATATCCTTCAGAATAATGAACTGTTAACTAAAGGAAACCACTTTATTTGAAGTTAATTTTTTCCATCACTCATTTGATGTCATGAGTTTCAAAATGGAAAAAGAAAGCTGAATGTGAATGTGATTTGAAAGAAGAATATTGGAACATTAAAGAAGAATTGGATATTAAAGAAGAAGTAGTAGATTTCTATGAAACAAATTATTGCAAAGAAGCTACAATTAGTCATAGAAACATCCATCATGAATGGGAGGTAAAGAATAGATATGAACCACTTGGTTGTCTAATATAGTTTTAAGTGGATTGTGATTCTTGCCAAAGGAAAGAACCTTTTTGAAGTTTTCTGAATTTGTTAATGAATACAGATTATTCAGTTAGATTGATACTTTATTTATTAATAAATTCATCAAGAAATAAAGTTGATGCACTCTTTTTAAAAATTTTAATAGATTTAAAGCAATTTTCTTAAACTTTGAAATAAATTTAAATCAGTTTAATTATGAATTTGATGAAAAAACTGTAAAACCACTTTCAGAGTGATAAGATCAAAGATGAATTGATGAAAGAAATTTCTGTTAAAGAAGAAATAGACTTCACTCATGAACCCAACATTAAGGTAAATATATTTGTCATACTTGATTACAACTTTAAAATAATCCGTTCATTCCAAAGGGAAATGACTTTGGGCTTCTATATATAAGCACGGAGGAAAGGAGTGGTGATGATGTCACTTGCTTGAGATCTTAGAAGGTGAATGGGTTCCATGGGAGACCTACATTCTAGGCACTTCCTTTCTCGTATGCCAAACCATTTAGTCTTATGCTGGTGTAGGGGTTAAGTTTTTCACAAAACCCCATATTCAAATGATAGGCTTGGACTAGGGTCCCAGGTTTCCTTATTAATGGCCTATCTGTCCTTTGGTCCCATTTGTATTTGCTGTGGGCCAATCCCTTGTATTTTTTTCTGTCCCCCTCCCAGTAATTTGTTGAGTTTTCCAGTTCATTCCTTTAAACCAGTCCAGCAGTGGGTTAGTCATTGCAATGGTTTTAAAGTTCTATCTGGTTCTCTGGAGTTTTGTTTGGCAAATATTGTTTAAATCTAAGAATTCTCAAGTTTATCTCTCTCTCCTCAGAAGTCTCGTTAAATATGAAGTGTTTGTTATTTAGCTATTAAGTATTTGATGGTAAGTGCTCTGGACATTGTTTGCTCCTGGAAGATTCAGCATAAATTACTGTTGGAAAGTGTATTAAGGTATTTTATTTGTTAAGGGTATTATGATTCTTTATCAGAGTTTACTAGATAGACCTTAAAATTGGCCAGAGTGTTGTTAATGATTAAGATAATTGTTAGATAATGATTGCTATGCATTCAAATTGTAAATAAGTATGGGCATGTGTTAAATATTTAGCCTGCTTGCCAGTTTGCAATGCTTGCTTGAGCCTTGGATTTCTGTTAACCCAATCCTGTTCTTTTGGGTATTATTCTACTATTACACCCGTCTAACTTCCAGCAATTATTATATGTTCATTAAGTAGATTTTTAAATTCTAAGACACTTTCCTTCTATAGCATTTCCGTCGCAAATGCTTCGTTTTTGAGATATAAACATTTTTTGGTGTATCTAGTGTGTGTTCGTACGTTCATTTGTGTGTTCATTACATGTCTGCCCAATCACTGCGCTCCATCCATTTCGAATTTGAATTACTTTCCTACCGGAATGGAACACTCATTCCACTCATTCAGAAGTACATTAGGCCTGGCTCTGTGATTTATAGTGATTCCTGGGCTGCCTACAAGACTATAAGTGATTTAGGTTAGGTTAGGTCAATTTTGAAGGTGAAATTTGTTTTTCCTATGGTTTTTGATGTGTTTTAAATGAATCTGACCTTCAAAACCGTCGGAAATGACTCGTTTTCGATTGCCGGCTGGGGGGAGGGGCGTTATCTCAAAAATGAGTCATTTCCGACAGTTTTGAAGGTCAAATTCATTCAAAACACACCAAAAACCATAGGAAAATCATAAATTTCACCTCGAAAGGGAGACGGGTATAATACTGTACATTTACCTTCTTTTGTGATTCACTCTTGCAACTAGCTATAGAACCCATTATCATCACTATAGGATACCAGTCACCTTATTCCAGAGACTTGCTTGTTGTTCATGCTTCGTTTTGGCACTGCTTAGCTTATGGGTTGATTAAATGATATGGGATATGTTTGTCATGATTGTCAATATTATTTATATTTACTATTATTTTTACATTATTTTTACATTATTTTTATTTATTTGGAGCAAGTGTAGTTTGTTCCCCTGCATTATCCTAGTGTAGTTTATGTTCCCCTGCATTATCCTAGTGTAGTTTATGTTCCCCTGCATTATCCTAGTGTAGTTTGTGTTCCCCTGCATTATCCTAGTGTAGTTTGTGTTCCCCTGCATTATCCTAGTGTAGTTTGTGTTCCCCTGCATTATCCTAGTGTAGTTTGTGTTCCCCTGCATTATCCTAGTATAGTTTGTGTTCCCCTGCATTATCCTAGTGTAGTTTGTGTTCCCCTGCATTATCCTAGTGTAGTTTGTGTTCCTCTGCATTATCCTAGTGTAGTTTGTGTTCCCCAACTTTGTCCGTGTATACCTAATCAAATAAAATGTTAAAACTAATGAAAATATTACAACTTAACCTTAACAATCATCAATTTATATATATATATATATATATATATATATATATATATATATGCCAGTGTCGCTTACATCTCATCTCACTAAAATATTTGAAAGAATAGTTAGACAGAAAATCTATGACTTTTTGGAAACTCAGAAAAAATTCAATGATAACCAACACAGGTTTCGGTCAGGCAGATCATGCCTATCACAACTAATGGAACACTACAACAACATTATTGATTCACTTAAAAGTAATGAAAACTATGATGTACTATACACAGACTTTGCTAAAGCGTTCGACAAGTGTGACCACGGAATCATAATACATAAACTGAAATATATGGGAATAACAGGAAAAGTAGGGAAATGGATATATAATTTCCTTAGTGAGCGGAGGCAAGTCGTTACAGTACAAGGAGTATCTTCATCAGAATCAGAGGTCCTCAGCTCAGCACCACAAGGAACAGTATTAGCTCCACTACTCTTCATAATCATGCTAACTGACAAGATGAGACGTTACCAGAGACAGCACAGTAACATCCTTTGTGGATGACACAAAGATCAGTAGAAAAATAAGAAACCCAGAAGACATAGGATCTCTACAAACCGACATGAACAAAATCTACAAGTGGACTGAAGACAACAATATGAAGTTTAACACCGAGAAATTTCAGCTATTACGGTACGGAAAAAGAGAAGACCTAAAGTGCATGGAATATTATACCCCAAATGGACAGGAAATTTAGAGAAATTCCAGAGCAAAAGATTTAGGGGTTGTAATGACAGATGATGCGAAATTTGAAACACAAAATAAGATAGCAGTAAACAGAGCAAAGAGAATAACGGTCAGATATTGAGAACCTTTAAACGAAGGAATAGGAATGTAATGATTCCTCTACTGAAAACCCTGATCATACCCAAATTAGAATACTGCTCGGTCCTAACTTCCCCATATAAAAAAGAAGACATTAGACAGCTGGAGGGGATCCAAAGAAGCTTCACAGCCAAGATCAATGGGTGCAAAGAACTAAATTACTGGGAAAGGTTACGAGAACTAGACCTATATTCACTGGAAAGGAGAAGAGAGAGATACACCATTATTTACACTTGGAAAATAATGGAGAAACTAGTCCCTAATCTTACTCTGAATCCCATAACTCCCCAAACAACGATGGAAAGTAGAAGCGGTAGACTGTGTCGTATTCCCAAATTGAAGGCGAGACAGGGAACATCCTTAACCCTGAAAGAAAATAGTTTTGTAGTGAGAGGACCAAAACTGTTTAATCAGTTGCCCAAAGACCTAAGAAACACGAATGGAGTTGCAGTGGAAATCTTCAAAAGAAGACTAGACGCCTGGCTCAGAACAATCCCCGATGAGCCGGGCGTACCTGGCTATGTGAGGTGGAGAGCGCAAGAATCCAACTCACTACTTCACCAGGCCAACTTGAGAGGAGGGGCAACAAGCTTGACCTTCGCGAAATGAGAAATCATCGCGCGGAACCTTTGTAAGGTTGTAAGGTAAGGTATATGATGAATAAAACCACGAAGGAAAGGAAACACAAAACGGTGCTCAAGTGCTTTCGTCTAATGTCATCCTCAGGAACACTGAAGTACATAAAAGGGTTAAGGCCTATATATAGGTTACAGAAAGAAAAAAATAAAAAATAAATAACATACATACAAACATACATACACATATATATATATACATATATACATACACATCTACATATACATATATATATATGCAATAAATGGAGAAGTAAAAATAAAAAAATTTAAATTAAAGGATTATTATCAGAGGCATACAGATTTGTAAGGAAAAATATCGATTTTTAGCACAAGATCAAATGAATTATAAAAATACAAATTTATACTGGAAATCTGCCCGGGTTTTAACACACTGCCTTTGATGGTCAAGTTTCGATATATAAAAATAAAATGAAAATTAAAAGTTAATAAAGTAGCATACAAGTTTACCAAAGATTTAGTGTTCTACCCTTCTTATCTAAATCTGTTTTGAAGGAATTCAAAACAACAGGATTGAGTTGAAAAAGACCTTTGCTTATGTTGAAGTTATTTGAAAGTTGGATAATGGCAGACTCAAGAATATTTCTATTAACAATGCTGCAAGAATGGAATAAAACTGAAGCATTATTCCAATCAATACAGTGGGATAACTCTGACAAATGGACAAAAAGGGCACTGGACAACTGTCCTGTTCTAACGGAATATGATGCTGTTTTATACGTGTGCAAATCCTTTCCTGTCTGACCTATGTAAAAGGAATCACATTGTTTACACCCAATTTTATAGATAATGCCTGAATTATTGGTAGGGCTATTTTTTACTATGATATTTTTCACAATATTGTTATATGAAAATACTACATTAATATCCAAAAGTTTAAGTACATTAGCAATGCCTAAAAACCCGGGAAAAATGGAAGTACTAAAATTTTTTGACAAAGTACGAGTGTTATTATTGACACGATAGAAAGTTCATTTTGCCTTGTTGAGACAAGATTCCATAAACGCAGATGGATAACACAGATCACTTCCAATACCATTGATTTTTTTCCAATTCGGCATTCGAAATAGTCAGTGGAGTAAAAAAGCAAGCTCAAAGTGTGTTTTGAACCTTTCTTCGAAAAACATGAGTGACGATGCAAAAAGTGCCCTTGGATATGGTATGTCCTTTTTTATTGTTAAAAAACCTTCGGCTTTACAAATTTGTTAGTCTTGCGTGTTTTGAAAACAGTGAAATCTCCCTCAGTATTTGTTTAACATAGTTAAAGGCCTCGTTTATAGTGCGGTGAATGGTAATTACGAAGATAACTTTTGTAAACGTTTTCGCGATAGCCTCTCACAATTAAAAAAAGATGGGGAGCTCCATATTACTAAAGCAGACAAGGCTAACACCATAGTTATTATGGACAAAGTGGACTACATCGGAAAGATGAACGAGCTTCTCCAGGACCCCGCCACATACAGCAAACTTAGGAAGAACCCGCAGGATGACGTCATCAAATCATTCAATAGTGGCTTGAAACGCATTCTCAAAGATCATAAGGACTTAATTCCGCTTTTCATGTCCACTTCACCTGCTCTGCCCTACCTTTACGGTCTTATTAAAACCCACAAACCTGGCAACCCTATGCGCCCTATTATTAGCTCGGTGGGCTCTATTACTTATAAACTCTCCAAATGGCTTGTCAAAGTTTTGTCCCCCATTCTCGGAACTATCTCTGATTCACATGTAAAAAATTCCATGGATCTTACTGAAAAATTGAATAATGCACGTACTGAAACACGATAGATTGATCTGTTTTGACATTTGTTCATTGTTTACAAAAGTGCCGATTGACGATATGCTTGACTTTCTCTCCCAAGAATTACATAAGTATGACCTGCCACTACCTTCACACATTGTTTTGGAGCTTATTAAGCTTTGCATCAAAGACTGTAAATTCACTTTCAATAACGAGTATTATCAACAAGTTTTTGGGATGGCCATGGGCAACCCCTTATCGCCCCTCCTCTCCAATATTTATATGGAGGTTTTCGAAATTACTTACATTCCGAGAATCCTGGGGGTTGGCATCCCTTGGTTGCGGTACGTCAACGATATTTTGTGTATCTGGCCCATGAATCGTAACCTGGATAACTTCCTCCTTCAGTTAAATGATCAAGTCCCCTCCATTAAGTTTACTTTAGAAGTGGAACAAGACAATTCAATCCCATTTTTGGATGTGCGTGTACAAAGGGAAAGCCCAGGTTTTAAGTTTAGTATCTATCGGAAAACAACAAACAATTTGTCCTACGTAACTTTACTCGGGACATGACACCCCCACTAAGAAGGCCATTTTTTCATCAATGTTTCTCCGTGCCCTTAGGATCGCCAGTCCAGAATACATCAATGCCGAATTGGAAAAAATCAACGGTATTGGAAGTGATCTGTGTTATCCATCTGTGTTTATGGAATCTTGTCTCAACAAGGCAAAACAAACTTTCTATCGTGTCAATAATAACACTCGTACTTTGTCAAAAAATATTTTAGTACTTCCATTTTTCCCGGGTTTTTAGGCATTGCTAATGTACTTAAACTTCTGGATATTAATGTAGTATTTTCATATAACAATATTGTGAAAAATATCATAGTAAAAAATAGCCCTACCAATAATTCAGGCATTATCTATAAAATTGGGTGTAAACAATGTGATTCCTTTTACATAGGTCAGACGGGAAAGGATTTGCACACACGTATAAAACAGCATCAATATTCCGTTAGAACAGGACAGTTGTCCAGTGCCCTTTTTGTCCATTTGTCAGAGTTATCCCACTGTATTGATTGGAATAATGCTTCAGTTTTATTCCATTCTAGCAACATTGTTAATAGAAATATTCTTGAGTCTGCCATTATCCAACTTTCAAATAACTTCAACATAAGCAAAGGTCTTTTTCAACTCGATCCTGTTGTTTTGAATTCCTTCAAAACATATTTAGATAAGAAGGGTAGAACACAATCTTTGGTAAACTTGTATGCTACTTTATTAACTTTTAATTTTCATTTTATTTTTATATATATCGAAACGACCATCAAAGGCAGAGTGTTAAAACCCGGGCAGATTTCCAGTATAAATTTGTATTTTTATAATTCATTTGATCTTGTGCTAAAAATCGATATTTTTCCTTACAAATCTGTATGCCTCTGATGATAATCCTTTAATTTTAAATTTTTTTTATTTTTACTTCTCCGTTTATTGCATATATATATGTATATATATATACGGTATGTATATGTAGATGTGTATGTATATATGTATATATATATATGTGTGTATGTATGTATGTTTGTATGTATGTTATTTATTTATTTATTTTTTTCTTTCTGTAACCTATATATAGGCCTTAACCCTTTTATGTACTTCAGTGTTCCTGAGGATGTCATTAGACAAAAGCGCTTGAGCACCGTTTTGTGTTTCCTTTCCTTCATGGTTTTATTCATCATAAATATTTTTTACGTGTTACTTTCGTGAAATAATTTTCATATATACAGGGCATCCCAAAAAAATGTATACACACTTTAACAGCTGATAGCTCAATTGATGTTTCTTTCTTTCCAAGTTAAACCCATTAGAATTAATAATGGCAGTCAGACTAAGCTTTGAACAAAGGAAATTCATTCTAAAATGCTACTGGAAGTGTGAAAACGCAGTTGAAGTGCAAAGACAGTTTAGGAGGGAGTTTCAAACAGATCCACCAATGCGACTTACCATCACTCGAATTAGAGATAAGTTTGAAGCCGATGGAACTGTTCAGAATGTCCACAAGAAGCGTTCTGGAAGACCACGGACATTGACAAGCCCCACAAAGCAAGAAAGAGTACTGGAAACGTATCACCAAAGTCCAAGAAAATCTGTGCGGCAAGCGAGTCGTGAGGTAGAATTTCAGAATCGTCTGTCCAACGCATTTTGAAGCGCTGTCGATGGAAAAGTTACATTCCAAGATTAGTCCATGCAATTAATGAAGATGATCCGACCGAAGAGTGGAGTATTGCGAGTGGTACTTGGCACGATGTGGATGTGGATTGGACGAAGGGGTTTCGTAGAATACCCTCCGTTCACCAGACCTCACACCACTAGACTTTTTTTTTATGGGGATACTTAAAAGACAAAGTCTATGCTATAAAACCTGCAACAGTCACTGAATTGAGAGCAGCCATTGAACGAGAATGCGCACAAATACCAAATGAAATGTTTCGTGATGTTTGCGATTCCATTGCTTCGCGTTATCAGCAGTGCCTGGACCAGAACGGACGTCAGTTTGAAAACAGGCGTTGACAAAACAATTAAATAATGTCTGTAGATTCTATTACATTTTGAAAATGAAATGTATTTTAATAAACACTGCCTTTATAAGTATTTAAAGTGTGTATACATTTTTTTGGGACGCCCTGTATATATATATATATATAATATATATATATATATATATTATATATAATTGATGATTGGTTAGGTTATCATAATATTTTTTAGTTTTAAAGTTTTATTTGATGGTTCATTTAAAAAAAATCTCCTAAAGATCCTAGTATAGTTTACATTCCCAACTTTGTTAGTGCAGTTTGTGTCCCCTTTTGCATCAGGGGGATGTAAACTACACTTGCTCCATTTATTCTTTCCTGTGATTAATTAAGAAGTCGCGATTCCAGTTTATTAATCATTTAATTTATTACACTGGTCAACAAAATAATTGTTTTTTCTGTCACAAGTATTGAAGTAGGTGAGCCTAACAGTATTTTTTACGCTGAATTTGAATATGTTGTTAGATTTTCTCCATTACGCAAGGTTTTTATGTGGCACACAGTTATATTTTAATAAAAAATGTATAGGGTGTCCATAAATGATTACCATGATTAAAGCATGCTATAACTTTTAAATAAACACTTGTATTCAAACACAGTTTTAATCATAAGTAGATAAACATACAAAGTTTTGATACATAGTTAATGAACTTAATAAGCTTCCACATGTGCACCTCTAGTGGCACATAAAATGTCTAAACAGTATTCACACTCATGCCACACATTTTCCAACATTTGTGGGTTAACTGTTGCAATTGCATCCGTAATGCATTCCCGCAATGTCCTGATATCTGGAACAACTGTTGCATAAACCAAATCTTTAACATGACCCCAGAGAAAGAAATCCAGCGGGGTAATGTCTGGTGATTTTTGGGGGCCATGGGATTGGCCTGTCCCTGCCAATCCATCGATTTGGAAATGTTGCATCGAGAGTTTCACGAACATCATCATTTATTCTAAAAAATGATGTGCAAAAATTGGCTACATCTAATACAAAGAACAGCCTTTTTGTTAATTTATGACAGTCAAAATTTTGAAATGATTAGGACATATAGGTATTCCAGACAGTGATGCTAGTCTTTGTTCATTTTTTTTAAACAGACTAGAAAAAGAAATATATTTGGCACAAATAAAACGCACGTATGAATGTGTTCATGTATATTGAGTGACTATAGAAAGAACCAATGCAAAGAAACCAAACCACTGTCCATGTAGATGATTAGAAAAAAAAATTAAAACCAAAAACATATTTGGCAATTAATTGTCATTGTGGTCATAGTTGCCACCACAATGGCAGAGTGATGTACACTTCAGAGCTGCCCTGACACACTTGTTGCAGAATCATCTGAACCCCTTCTGGCAACCACGTCATAACTGAACAAGATTCTGCTGTTTTGTGGAGTAATGTCCACTGTGGTTCCCATCCTTGTGTTGCACTCTTCTTCCATCCTCAGGACTCTGGAGCATGGACATACCCTTGCCCCCAAACATGTCCACTTTGGTAAATGGCCTTTCTTGTGTGCTGCAACAGTGCTGCTCCAGTTGGTGATATGGCATTGATGGATCTGTCCTTGGTGGTGAATATATGTTTCCTGACTGACTCCACACTAGTCTTGGTGCTGGTTTTCTCATATAGCAGCATAACATATATCTCCATTATAGACATGAAATTTTTGTTGAAGCTTGCTGGACTTGCACAGAGTCTGGTGAATACTGGGGTGACCTCATCAAATGATTTCCAAATGTCAAAAACAGTTTTTGTATCCTTGTTTGCAGGCAGGGATACAGTGTCTCATCCAGTAAAGGCATGGAACATGGGAAGGGCTCATGCCTTCTCTACACCCAATGTTGTGGCAATACAGTGATCCCTTGATCTGCACAAGGGTTTCATTCCTGAAAAAGCTTGTGCAATGCAAAATTGTGCAGGTCAGAACTATCTTCCCATATAAATGGGGTTAGAGGGATAAATTAAAAAAAAAATTGTGTATAAAGTAATTTTTACCTGAATAAAAGCTTTTAAAACATTGTACAATAAATGTATAATAATAATATTGCATGCAAAATAATATATACAGGTATCCCTCATTTAATGATTAGGTTATTGATCAGTTTTTCAGGAATGTAAGTGAATGATTGCTAAATGAGGACATTATAATGGGTTAATAGGGGATACATTCCTTTGTGGTGCTTATGCACCATCATGTGGCCATGATGATGGTGGTAGAGAGAGGCACGCAGCAGTTTGATCCTCGATTCAGATCTAGAGTAGCTTCTCCATCTTCTCTATCACTGATTCATATGCCCTAATTATCCTCATGGTGCTACTAGAAGTCATATTTTCTGCTGAGATCATCAACTCAGGAGCCTTCTTGATGATGGATGAGACAGTCAACTGAGCTAGGCCAAGCACGCTCATGATGGAGTTTACCCCTTCACCACTATTGTGGTGCTTAATGATGTTCAGCTTAATGTCTGAAGTTGAAGAGTTATGAGAGAGCTTAGCCTTACCTGATGATGCAGAAGAAGCAGCCACATGCGTACTCATTTTCAATGTTCGCAGTCACAACACAGTCCAAATTAACACCAAACAGTCTACACAATGTCACTTTGCACTCCACAAAGGCAGCGAATAACACAATGATCACAATCATACACAATTTTAGACAATGATGCAGAGCAATGTAGAAGCACAAGTGACTCAAAACACTGGTAGGGTAAGAAGAAAGTGCAGCGGGTGGCCACTTAGGGGTGTGTGGGTCAGGCAAGTTGTGCGAGAGGATAAATCCAATTGTGCATGGTGGCCATTTTCATTAGATAAATGAAGTTAGAGATGTGCCCATGGAGTACCAGAAACCAAACATTGCCCATCGTAGTGATCACTAAATGAAATTTTTGCCAATCATTGTACAAGAAAAGGTGTTAAAAAAATAGATCACTAAAGCAAGTAATTGTTGAGTGAATGATTGTTAAATGAAGGATACTTGTAACAAGAATTATAAATATAAAAATTGGAAAAAAAACAAATTTCAAAAATATTACTATAAAATACTGTAATAATCCACAGGAATGTGAGAAAGATGACTCAATATAAACTAACCAGTTCATACAAGAGATAAGCTACTGGGCATGTTGCTGCAAATGCTAAAGAATTGTACATGTATTATTGTACTAAGGGTTGGCAAATCCTGGGTTTTTCAAAAAACAACCCAACTAGGTTTTTGGTTTTTGATGGGTTGAACATTTTTTTAGAAAGTTTGATAATTTTATGTAGTCTCTAATATATCTATTATTTCGTTAATTTATTTATCTAATCTACATATATATTAAAAAAAATCTTTATTTCAGAGAAAGTTCAGATATGAGAGATAATAATGACATATTAGAATTTTCTCTATTTTAATTTTAGAACTTTCCTTTATTTCTTAATAGCAGATTTCAGCTTTATTTAGACCTAACTCAAATTAAAATTTTTAAGATGCCAAACTCAGAGTTATAGAGGTGGAAGATCTAAAGCTAGTGAATGGAACGAGGTGACTTTATTAAGTGATCAGCCTACTAGAGTACTATGCAATTATTGCAAAGAAAGTATCATTCAAAAAATTGAGTGTGTGAAACATCATCTAGAGAAATGCAGTAAAAGAAAAGTGGAATGTTTTGAAAATGAGGAAAGAGGTATACTGAGACTTGAATTTGGAGCATCAGTTGAAACTAATTCACTTCCTCCAACTTTGGCTTCTGGCAAAGATGATCCAAAGATTATAAATGAAAATGTGCCTGAAATGAGTGACACCAGTGCAGGTTCTTCATCCACATTCTGTCACTCAACACCAATAAAGCATAAAAGGCAAAGATCAATTACACCATTTGGGTAATTCCAGGACAAATAGACAAATGAAAGTGCCAAATGTACACTCTGCCATCTCCAAAATTCATGAAACTTGGTGTGAGGGTTGGTTTTGGTCCAAATTACAAAAATCTGAACTTTTTTTAAAAATTGGTCAAGTTGGTCAAATTTTATGGCTTGACCAAATTTTGGCCAAATGAAAAACCAACAATTTTCAAACATAAATATCTCAGCTGCTAATTGTGGTAGCATAATAAGTCTTGAACGATAAAATGTGTAAAATTAACTGTAGTTTCTAAATATGTATCATTTTTTTAGGGTAACAAAAATAAAATTATGATTTTTTGGAAAAAAAGACCAAGAATAAAAAATGTTTATTTGATGTATGTACACCATAATAAGTAATAAAAAGTCAGCTTATAGTTTATTATAAGGCTCAAAACGGAGTTTGAAATTAAGTAATAAAAATGTTTTTCAGACGATGAAGATTTATTATACACTTGTTGGTCCAAAAAAAGACAATTTTTAATTCATATAAAAAATACATGTAGATAAACCAAAGGAGAAAAAATCTTTTAAAATATATGTACAATGTACATACATAACCTCTCTCATATTTAGGGACAGAATATATTGACAATAATAATGTTTAATTTATAAAGCGCTTATCAGAGTATAAAATACTCTTCCTAATACTACATGTACACAAGTATTTGAGAATGAATTAAGAGAGAGTATTCTCATCCAGTGAATCCAAATTTTAGACACTAATAATATAATAATAAGAAAAAAGAATTTGAAAAGATTTTTATAACTATTAAGTAGATACACAAATCTTAGATGAAAATTTTAGAAATATTATATAGACAACCTTAAATAGTATACATTCGATAGAATTTGTTTTATCTTCTTTGAAAAGTTATTTAATTCTTGAAGCGGAAAATGTATTATATTCTTGTTCCTCCTCGTAAACTTGCTTCAATACTCCCAAATATATTTTCTGTTGGAACGCGACAAACATCATCTTGTGCAGGAAAAACGTATGAGGGACATACGCCCGAAGGATGGAGAAATTTTATCAGAAAATCATCATATTCACAGTCAAAGGACTGGACTAATCTGAGCCATAGTTTATTTTCATACATACAACCCGCAAAAGAGCCTGTTTCAATTTTGCGTTGAGAGACAGTAAATTATGTTCTTGATCCGAACCAGAAACTCTAATGAGCTCTCTTATTTCGACTGACTGTGCACTCTGAGAGAGAGGATAAACCTTCAATGAATTCTTGGAAGTTGGGACAAAGTGATGTAATTGTTGAGTACCTTTGATAGAAGTAATAGGTTCACTTAGACGTTTTTGCAAAGAAAGCTCTACATCTCCAACTTCTGCCTCAGAGACGTAAAAAAAGTCAATAGTGGTTAGGAATTCTTGAGAGCAGAAATTGTAGAAGTCCTCAGCTGTTAAGATTTGATGGTCGAGAGGCCATCGTAAGCTTTCTCTGGCGACTGCTCTTTTTACCGTTCCGCCAATACCGTCGCAGGCATTCTTCCTGTAGGATGTCGCGAAAAAATTCCACTCAGCATGAATTTTGAAGTCTTCGAAATGATGGCATAAATTTAGAAAATTTGTTTTATTCTTATACTGAGCTGCGCATCCATCTGTGAAATAATGAATTTTAGTTAGGTTTGAATTTTGTTGTTGGATGCACAGGATTAATTTTTTGAGAAAACTATGAACCAGAATTGTATCATGCCTGTGACGGTTTGAAACGAAGCAGTAACTTTTGCAAATTAGTTTTCCTGCATTGTTTTTGGAATAATAAATGAATGGGTGCACTGTGCATTGCGAGTTCTCCCAATGAAACCCCTGGGCACAATCTTGTACAATGAATGAGAAGTTTTCCGCGAAATTGCCCACCAAAACACTTTCATTTTCGGGTAGAGTTTCTTTTAGATTTTTGAAGTAACTCGACTGACATTTATTCGTGAAGTGGTTTCTTGTCAGTTGTGCAATTTTTTTGGTGAGCGATTCCACGTATTCCTCTGGAGTTTCGGTGATATCTTTTAACATACAGTGATCGACGGACACCCATTGTTTTTATTTTATCTCTTCCATCGCCATGAAGTCCAAACTTTCCAAATAATTTTTTATTCCGACCTCTCGCGGGCATCTTTTGCATCGGTGCATCATACAATCTTCATTGTCCATGCCGCAGACAGATAAAGACATTAATTTTTTGTAGTCTAAATCTTTAATGCCTAACGCTGATATTTGTAGTTTTCGGATTTTGGTGATGCGTACATATGCAGACACTGAGAGTTCTGCTTTGTCCCGCAAGCACGCACCACGACGGTCGAAGATGAGCAAAGGTACTAAAGCCTATTTTGGGATTTTCATCATTTTTTGCATATTCAGCATATAACTCAAGTTACACAATACCAGTCTCTCTTGTTTTTTATTTTTTCACCCTCTTCATTTATTGCAAATTTATAATCTTGGGATAGGGATACAATGATAGTATTCGTAACCTAAGATTGCGATTGTTACTTGCTTGAAATTTCTCCTTTAATTCTTCCATAACCTTTTGATACCTGAAATAAAGTGTATTTGACATTAAGTTTAATTAGTATATTTTTAATTAAACTTTTCATAAATATGTATATGTATTATATTGTCCATTATAAAAATGTAAACAGATAAAACTTAATTTAGTATATACTTCGATGACTTTATTAAATTTAATTTAAAATGTCAAATTTCAATAACTATGTCCGAAAAGTAGTCTTGCCTCTCTAAATCATCTTCCAAACAACTTTTTTTGGACGGACCAGCTTCAGAATAGCCAATAGGAGCCCCATAAGCAACTTCAAAACTTTGTTTAACCTTTTCCATTGTTGATCTGAATTTCGTAGAAGCCTTTTTCTGTTTTTTTCCCGGCTTCAATCCAGATGTAAAGCAAATTCATAAATTTAGGTTGCGTGAAATAATCAAATATCAAATATTTTGTATATATGTATTCAAGTGCTGATGCTAATATTTAAAAACAGAAAACTACGAATTTGGCATTAAGAAACAAATGTCCTGAACGGTCTCTCTATTGTTTTATTACCTGTTTTAATCAAATAAAGGTAAAATATTGTTGCTGAGCAAATCTTTATTGAATTGCCTGTCTTGAATGACATTCTTCCAATGGTGGTGGATTCGTGGAATCGCTACTGCTTCTCCATAGATTCGTTAAGTATGTCTGGCTCAGGTATTGGCGCAGGTTCCGGCTCTCTGGATGAATGTTGAACATGTTCTAATACAATTGGCTTCTTTTTAATTGTGACATAGCAATTGCTGCACAGTAATTGATTTTCTTCCAAAATTCCATAGCTTGCAGCTGCCATGGCAGAGTTTACTTTTTTGATGTTACAGAAAATTCTTCTTGAGTTTTTTTCATAGGATCGCAACAAAATTGTTTTGAGGCATTTTAAGGGTTAGGTAAATTTATGTATACTAGTAAATTAGTATATACTGAAAATCTGGAAAGAAAGCAAAAAATTGTTAAAATTTGGAGGATTTTTTTTTTCATTTTTTTTTTATATAATGGTCGATAAGCTGACTTTTTATTACTTATTATGGTGTACATACATCAAAAACATTTTTTATTCCTGGTCTTTTTTTCGAAAAATGATATCTTTGCTACCAAATCGCAAAAAAAAAAAAAATTTTTCCAAAAAATCATAATTTTATTTTTGTTACCCTAAAAAAATGATACATATTTAGAAACTACAGTTAATTTTACATATTTTATCATTTAAGACTTACTACACTACCACAATTAGGAGCTACGATATTTATGTTTGAAAATTATTGTTTTTTTCATTTGACCAAAATTTGGTCAAGCCATAAAATTTGACCAACTTGACCAATTTTCAAAAAAATTCAGAAATTTGTAATTTGGACCTAAACCAACCCTCACCCCAAGTTTCATGAATTTTGAAGAGGTTACCGTGTACTTCATTTGTCTATTTCTCGTAGAATTACCCCATTTGTGGTAAGAATGACTGTGACCAAAAGGAAGAATTAGATTTACAAGTTGCAAGGTTTTTTTTTCAGTTAACATACCCTTCAACATTTTAGAAAATAAGAATTTATAAAATTAATCAAAGGTCTAAGATCAGGATTTGAACCACCAAACAGGAAAAGGTTGGCATCTGATCTGTTAATAAAAGTTAATGATGAAGTAATCCATGAAATGAAGAATGACCTTAATCTTGATGATTGTACCATTACCCTTATACAAGATGGCTGGAGTTCAGTAGGTAATGATCCTATTATTGCGCACAGTATTCATAATGGAAAAAAGCCATATCTGATTTCAGCAGTAGATGCTGGAAGTACAAAAAAGACAGCAGAATATTGTGCACAGTTAGCTAGAGAAGCAATAACAAAAACTAAAGAAATATATGGCATTGATATAAGTATAACTATTTTGTAGGTACATTTTATTTTAGTTATAAACTGAATGTAATTCTCCACCTTGGTATACTCAAATGCTCAGTTCCTTATGAGTTACGACCTTTTATTTTCAGCTATTTGCTATATGTACTAGGTTTTTGGGTACCAACCCTGATTGTACTGCATATGCAAAAAAGTATTGTCATTTTTTATTCTTACCACAATTTTAAAAAATTTGTGTTGATCTAGCTTTGAATCTTTGCTAGTGCAGACTGAAAAAAGGGTAGTGACATATCCTTATCCTATCTCTGAATTTGTGCAGGTAGGGGATCACTGTATCATGAGCCGGAATGTATCTCAGGTGTTTTCCTGGGCCAAATGCTATCCAGAGTCCAGTATTCTCAAGCAACACAGGACTAGACATGGTGAGAACAGATACATTTGTGTCCATGGTCCACAACATAATTCTATGATAGCCTCTAGTAGCTGCATCCAGTGCATGTAGGAACATCCTTGTATTGGCCTCATGTGTACACAGTGCTAGAGATGAGACATCCTGCAAAGCACATTCTGTCCACATGTTCCACCTTTTTTTTATGCAGGAAGGAGGGGCCAAGGGCAATGCCCGCAAAAGTGCCCCTCCCATAGAAGAAGAAGAGCCAAAATCAAGATCCAGGGTTTTTTGAGATGCTTAAACACTGCATTTGAAAGATGACAGGTCATAGACAGGAGGAGAGATGGATTAAGAAAGATTGTTCCAGAGTTGAGTGGTTGAGTAGATTAAAGACTGAAAATACTGATTAACCCTTGCATTACATAGTTGGACAGAATAGGAATGAGAAAGTGTAGAAAGTCTGGTACTGTGTGCTCTCCTTAAAGGAGGAGGCATGTAGTTAGAGTGTTCAGAAGAGCAGTGTCCATTATAATAGTGATAGTAAAGAGAGAGGTAACACTGCAGCAAAGAGAGAGGGATTGAAGACAGTTGGTAAGAGGTGGGGAATTGATTAGACAAAAAGCCTTTGATTCCACCCATTCAAGTATGGCTGTGTAGGTTCAACCACCCCACACATGAGAAGCACACTTCATACAGGGGTGAACAACACCCCTGTACAGAGACAGCAACTGAGTGGGTGTGAAGAAACCATGGAGGTGGTACAGCACACCTAACCTCTTAAAAACTGTTTTAGAAAGAGAGTATATGTGATTTTTCCAGGAAAGATCATGAGAAAAGGACATGCCAAGAATGTTAAGGGAAGAGGAAGAATTGAGTTGTGTGTTGTTGAAGGTAATGGGATAGTTGTGTGGAAGATTGTGATGAGTAGACAGATGGAGGAACTGAGTTTTTGAGGAATTGAAAGCCACACGGTTTTCTCTGCCCCAATCAGATATGGCAGAAAGATCAGAGGTCAGGTGCCCCATAGGTGCCTCATGTGAATCATGAAGTGACTGCTGTGAGGAACGCTTTGGGAAGTGGATGGAGAAGTGAAGAGTGGAATCATCGGCACAGGAGTGAATAGGAAAGGAAGTGTGAATAAAAAGATTAATAAATAAAAGGAGAAGATAGGATGACAGGATAGAACCCTGAGGAACACCACTGTTAACAGCTTTAGGAGAACAACAGTGACGATCTACAACTGCAGCTATAGATCGGCCAGGAAGGAAATTACAGAGGAAGATACAAATAGATTGAAACCAAAGGAGGGCAGTTTGGAAATTAAAGATTTGTGCCAGGCTCTATCGAAAGATTTTGATATGCCTAGCACGATAGCAAAGGTTTCATCAAAATCTCGAAAGGAGGGTGACCAAGAGTCAGAGAGATATGCAAAATGATGTCCCTTGTGGAATCCATACTGATGATATGAAAGAAGATTGTGAGAAGAAAGGTGTTTAAGAATCTTCCTATTAAAGATAGATTAAAAAACTTTGGAAATGTAAGAAATCAAGGCAGTTGGATGATAGTTGGAGGGTTGAGAGTGGTCACCCTTCTTTGGGACAGGCTGAATGAAAGCGAACTTCCAGCGGGAAGGAAAAGTACCAGATGAAAGAGTTTGCCTAGGCAGGGTGTCAGCGCAGAAGCACAGTTCTTAAGAACAATAGTAGGAACACCATCAGGACCATATGCCTTCATATAGTTGAGCCCAGATAGGGCAGAAAAAACATCTTTAGAAGAGATTCTAATTTCAGACATAATAAAGTCAGAGAGGGTATGAGATGGAGGAACAACACCAAAATCATCCAGGGTTGAATTGGAGGTGAAAGTTTGAGCGAAGAGTTCAGCTTTGTCAGGAGAAGAGACAGCAACTGTGCCATTGGAATGGAAAAGAGGAGCGAAAGAGGAGGAAGTAAAGTTGTTGAAGAGGTTCTTACCTAGATGCTAGAAAGAGCAAGAAGAATTAGAATTGGATAGATTTTCACACTTTTGTCAGATGAAGGAAGTTTTGGTGAGTCAAAGAACACATTTTGCATGATTCCAGGTAGAAATATAAGCCTAGTGAGAGTCAGGAGTTGGATGGTGATGGTACTTTCTGAAAGCCTCCAGTCTGTTGCAGATAGCATTAGAGCAAGTTAAAACCAGGTTTTTTTACATTAGTAGTAGGAATAGAATATGGAATGTATGCCTCCATGCCCAAGAGAATCACCTCTGTGATGCACGCTGCACATAAGCCTATAAGTTCCACCAAAGCTATGCCATGAGAAAATCCATTGGTGTTCATTTTCTTTGCCTCCTCAATCTTCCAGCTGCTGGCATTGTACAACTTCACAAGGCACTGAGAATGATATTTGTCATCCTGTACCACTAGGTCACCAATGGTAAGTTGTGCTATCAGTTTTTGATCTTGGAGTTTCATTGCACATTGTTTGATGCACTGAGTAATTTTTGCCATCATAGCTTCATGAAGAGGGTTAGACTCTGTTCCAGATTCATTGAAAAAAAAAAAATGTGTGATATTGGGGAGGTCTGTCTTTGTGTTGCCTGTCAGTGCATATATGATGATCTGCCTCACTTGTAGGTGCAGCAGTTCCTTGTACCTGGCAGAACACTTCAGGTGACAGGATGTATGCCATTGAACATGATTTCTGGACAGGGTGGCTGCAATGCTATCATCTTCATTAAGCCAGTATATGTCTATTGGTACTGGCTGCTCACCATGTTCACAAATTTGTAAAATTGTCATAGCCAGCTCCAACATCTGTCCACTTAGAATTTGCTGGACATTGAAGTGGTGCAGAAGAATCTTCTTGGCACAAGGCACACAGGGTCCAATCAATAGCATCAGGTGTGGATGTAGATGACTAGACTCTCACTGCAAACAAGCTTACATCTCTTCTTTGCAGGGTTGGCAAAAACCCAACTACCCAGCAAAAAACCAGTTGGGTTTTTGTGAACCCTGCTTCTTTGCTAACATGATGTAGGCTACATCTGCTCATCCATCTATAAAGAAACAAAAACCTATAGATTAGAAAAGGCATAAAATTGTCCCTATGAAAAGATTTGCGATACATTTTTTTTATAAATAATGATGGCATTGAATTCTTTGTCAGAAAACATAGATAAGGACATTTCATTCATGTTTTTATGTTGTATATTGCTGAAGATATGCAACTTAATAGATTTTCACAATTCACGCAGTGTCCATCTTGGATCTTTCCCATTTATGGGCATCAATGGAAATATTCAGCTTTGCACTATATCTGAAATAATTTAGTAAATATTAAACATGATCTATACCAATTGTGGTGCTTTTACCTCAAAAGCCACAATTTTATCATATATCTACCTCACTATTGAGGGTGGAGGAGGAGAGATAACTGGAGGAAGTCAGAGGGAGACATTGGAATGTCTTCTCCAACTGAAGATTTTGAATTGTCTAAAGCTCTGAAAACACTCCTCCTCCTCCTTTCCATATCTGAGTTGTGTACATTCAATCACATTTGTGTATTTTGGCACATTTTTTGTAGCGTTTGTAGCAGTGAAAGCCATTCATATCCACAGTAAATGGTGTTAATTAGGTTGTCATATGAGTGAAAACTCGTATAGCAAGTGTTCATAAAGTGAGGACTAACTGTATATTGATGATGATTAGTTTGGTACAATTTGAACCAGTCAAGCATAATTTCTCTTGAAATTTATGCAATAAATTTTTATAGTTTATCAAGTACATCAGGTGCTTTTGTCATATTGAGGAAAACCCAGGCAATGTGTTTTTTGCATTTTAGGTTCTGATAGACTTATTAGGCTGAATATGGCATCTTCCATTTATTCCCATGTACGAGGGTAATTCAATAAGTATCCGCACTTTTTATTTTCATAACTCATAGATTATAAACACATCACTTCTCAACATAGTCTCCCTGTTTCTCAATACACTTAGTCCAGTGATCTACAAGCTTCCTAATGCCATCACAAAAGAATGTTTTTGGCTGTGTGCGTAGCCAGTCATGCACTGCCTCCTTCAGGTCATCATTACCTTGGAATTGCTGACCTCTCAAAGCATCTTTTAGTGGTCCAAACAGGTAAAAATCTGAAGGTGCCAGATCTAGCCTGTAGGCTGGATGGTCGAGAACTTCAAATTTAAGTTCTTGAAGGCATTTTCTAGTCTGTGCAGTGGTATGAGGGCATGCATTGTTGTAACAGAATAACACCTTCCGACAATCTCCCTCTCCATTTTGTGCTAATTGCTTGCTTTAACTCATTCTGAAACATGTCAGAATATGATGCACTTGTTACTGTAGTTCCACGCTCTAGATAATGTTCAAGGATAGGGCCTCGTGTATCCCAAAACAGTGTTAGCATAACTTTACTTGCTGATGGCTGCGCTTTGAAGTTCCTTGCAATGGGAGATGTTGGATGCTTCCATTGCATGCCCTGTCGTTTGCTTTCTGGCTCATAGTGATGGATCCAGGTTTCATCTCCAGTGATAATGCGCTCCAAAAAGTTTTCACCCTCATTATGATACTGCACCAAAAGACGAGAGCAGACATTGGCCCCTTTTGCAGTGAATTGTAAAGAGGCCAATGTCATCACGTAAACTTACATGATAATAATAGCCTCTCTTGCCCTGAATTAAAATGTCTAAGCACACTTAAGACCATATATGAGGCCCTCCTACAAAGAAATGGCTAAGCGACAAAAGTAAAAAATGCCAGAAAACACAGTTAAAAGTTTTGAACATCAAAAAACTTTTTAACTTTTGAAGATATTTGAGAGGTCAGCGATTCCAAGTAGATGATGACCTGAAGGAGGCGGTGCATGACTGGCTATGCACACAGCCAAAAACACTTTTGTGATGGCATTAGGAAGCTTGTAGATCACTGGACTAAGTGTATTGAGAAACAAGGAGACTATGGTCAGAAGAGATGTGTTTATAATCTATCAGTTGTGAAAATAAAAAGTGCAGATACTTATTGAATTATCCTCATAAATTCAAATTGCATTTCAGTTAAAATATTGCATTTGATCAAGAAATTAGAAAGTTTATTGTAGGCCCCTATACGTGTTTTTCAAATACTTAAAGATAACATTATGGAAGTATGGTGGTAAGTAGATGGTGTGTTGTGGTTACCTGAATTAAATATAGAGCAAACTAGCTTCCTTTAGACAGTTGGAGAATGTTTGCCTCTGTCTTGGGAGTTCCTTAAATTTTGTGCACAATGGGGACATCTGTTTTCAGTACATAGATTTCTACTTTTTATTGGCTATTTACGTAGGTTTTACTCATCTTTACTCTTTCTGCTTGCATATTTAGCAGCTCTAAGAGTACATTCCAGGTTTTGGAGTTTCTAATTACCTTCACCCCATAGATGTAGATACCTTGAAGTAGCTCCTTTTGAGTGTGAATGGTGGGTTGAAGTTTGTTGGGCACCTGCCCAGGTTACCACTAATGGGAATGAAGATGCAGACTAGTTCCCAAAGTTCACTGCTTACTGTACCTATGTGGCTGAATACCCTATTCCTTTTGAGGATTTCCTTCCAGGAGTTAGGCAGTTGTTCACATTGTCTGCCAGTGAATTGAAATAGGAATGTAAGGAGTGTGTAGGAGGTTGTGAAGACAAGTGTGAAGAAGAGAGTGACAGTATGGTGGGATGCTGAAGTTGCATCAGTGATTGTGGATTAAAGGAAAAAATTGTGTGTGCAGGGTAATTGTAATAAAGCAGAAAATCAAAGAAGAGGGTGTATGAAGAAAGCAAGAGAATTGTGAAGAGATAAGTGAGACAAGATAGAGTAATTAATGAGTTTGGAAGGAGGAAAAATGAAAACAAAGTAGTTTGAGAGTAAGGGAGAAAAATGGAAGAATGGTGTCAGCAGAAGTGGATCTATAGAATACATGGAAGGAATATTTTGATGGTTTGATGGGTGAAGAGAGAAGAGGAGTGCAGATATAAATATGATTAGATTTAGTAGTGAGGAGAACATGTGACAGAATGCCTGAAAACATAACCATGAATGAAGTGAAAATGATGGTTTGGAAGTTGAAAAATGGAAAAGCAACAAGTGTGGATGTGGATATATAGGGAAATGATCAAGTATGGGGGTTAAAAGGGTTACAGTGGTTGTGGTGCATATGTCAGAGTGCATGGACAAATAGGAATTGCCTGAAGATTGGTAGAAAGCAATAATTGTTCCACTACAGAATGGAAGTCAGAATGAGTAAATATAAAAACAAGAACTACAGTGGTATAAGTTTGTTGAGTGTAGTTGGGAAGGTGTATGGGAGGATAGTGATAGAATGAGTTCATGGTATTAGAGGTATTAGAGAATGCTTGGTGAGTGATGCAGAAGGAGAGTTCCAAGGTGAAAGAGGCTGTAAAAATAAAGTGTTTACAGTAAGATATGTGATTGAGAAAGCATGTGGAAAAGGATTGGAAGGTACACACAGCTTTTATGGGTGTTTAGAAAGTGTATGATAAGAGTGAATGGAGAAGCATTGTGACAGGTCTTGAGTATCTATGGGGATTTGTGGTAGACTCATGAATGTGGTGAACAGTTTCTGTAATTGAAGTAGTGCATATGATAGTAAATAAAGAACCAAGTGAATGGTTTGATATCTGTGTTGGTGTGCATCATGGATGTGTGATGTCTTTATGACTGTTCAGTCTGTTTATTGATGGAGTGATGAGAAAGATGAAAGTGAAAACGCCAGAAAGGGAAATAAATATGGTGTGTGATGGGAATAGGTGGGGCCTGTTGAGTTTGTTGTATATGGATTATTTATTTTTTGCGCATGAGTGAGGGGTCAAGGGCAAATACCCACAAAAATGACCCCATAGAAGGAAAAGGAGAGAGCCAATATTAAGGTCTCTGAGGCTGTTAAAAACTATGCCTTTTTCTTTAAATTTTGAAAAGAATGTGCAGTGTGTAAAATGCATCTGTGTAGTGAGGAATGGAGGAAGAAGTGTGTGTTTGAGAGCATGCTGGACTGTTCACAAGGTAGATGAGACAGATAAAGATCATCTAAGTAGGACAGTGACAGGAGAAATGGGAGTTCCAGCACTTCCTGTCTCCTGCCTAATCTCCCCCCTCCCCAGAGTACTTCTCTGGTCAGTTGGTGTCTAGTCTTCCTGTGTGTGTTATTTGCTCAGAGTGAGTGTGATATGCAAGAGGCTGTCAAGAGTTTTGTGGCAGTGTGTGAGAAAGTTTGTTGTTCAAAGTGAATGTAGGTAAAAAAAAAGTTATTAATTATGAAGAGTGAGGAGAAATTCAGACTGTCATGTGATGATAAATGGTGGTACACTAGAGGTGGTGGAGTCTTTTAAGTACAGTTCAGTCCCATATTACATGAGGGATAAGTTCCTGGAAAACATAACTTAATTTGGATTTGTGTAATCTAGAACATTAAGTCCATGGAAAATAAGGGGAAAGGGACTGGGAAGATGATTCAGTAACCTAATTTCATGATAAATATTCCTATTTCATAAAAAGGGGATAATTAAACACAAAATTGAGTAGTCAGTAGTATTTACTTACAAATTACCTGACATATGGGAGACATAATATTAATAAACAAAATTTAGTAATTAATAGTACTGTAGTCTACATTTACAAATTAGATGCAGGATCATCAGCTTCCTCTTCTTGTGATGAGGTATTGGAAGTTGAGGGAGCTCCTGCAGAAACACATTTAAAGAATGACATAATCATCATCTGCTTTGCTTGAAATGAGTTGATCGATGCCCCTCTTGAAATTAAGGGATTGCTCCATGATCAGGTTCAATTCCACCATCCTATCACCCAAATTTCTAACATCATTCAGGAAAATTTTTGTGTATACAGCATTTTATATTCAGTCTCTAGATAATTGGTCACATTTTATAACATGCATATATGATGGTTTTGTGTAATATGGGACCTGACTGTATGTGGGATTTGTTTTGAACAAAAGAGTTACGAGTGTGGATGAAGCTCATAGTGAATCAAAGAAGAAAGTGGTGGTAGTGAAGTGGAGACTGGGTAGAGATATTATGAGATGTTTGAATAAAGGTGTGTTAGTACAAACACTTTCATATGTGTGTGAAACATTGATAAAACCTGAAAGAGAGAAGTCAAGTTTAAGAGTAGTGAGATTGATAACTTAAGAAGTATGTGTGGTATATTCCAGATTGATAGGGTGAGAAGTTGTGTGGTTCTTGACAGATGTAGTATTGATAGACAGAGGAAAAGGTAGATTGAGGAAGGTTGTTCAAAAGTTGGCTGGTTGAGTATATGAAAGATTGTGAATCCTGATTAACCCTTGCATTAGAAAGTTGAACAGGTTAGAATGCAAAGGTGTTGAAAGTTTGGTACTGCATGCTCTCCTCAGAGGAGGAGGTTAAGCAGTTAGAGAGTTCAAAAGAGCAGTGTTTTATAATAGCAATAGTAAAGAGAGAGTGAGGCAACATTGCAGTGAAGAGGGAGGGATTGAAGACAATCAGTAAGAAGTAGGGAATTGATGAGATGAAAAGCCTTTGATTCCACACAGTTAAGTAGAGCTGTGGGTTGAGCAACTCCACGCATGATTCTCAGGGACGGCCCTAGGGTTGCTGGCCCCGGGCAAGCTGAACTTCGGCGCCTTATAAGTATAATTTTAAAATTTGTTCACAATGAGGAAAAACTACAAATGTAGGAATAGAGAGTTTATTACAATTAACGATATTCACTCAAAGTACAACTAAACATTCTCAAAATGGAACCATGTATGAAAATATAAGAGACAGTGTTGCCACTTTTGTCTGAGGTAAATCCACAAAAAAATGTAAATATTCCACAAAGTGGCAACACTGATGAGATATCATAGGATGGCAGCGCTGCCAGGCGTATGTAATTTGTGCTCAACACTCACCTACGCAGCCACATCAACCCATGTGACATGTCATCCCATGTCGGGCCAAACTGACCTTAGCTTTACTGATAGTCTCTAATGCTATTGGCTAATATAATGTTATAATCCCTGAAAATTTTACTCCACATCAGGAAATTTTCACATTTGACTTTTATTTTATTTTATTTATTTATTTTTAGATTTTTTGCTTTGTATTTGGAAGATCCCAAACGCATGACGTGGTGCCCCTTAGCATGTGGCACCCCTGGCAACTGCCCGAGTTGCCGGTACCTTGAGCCGGCCCTGATGATTCTAATCTCTTAGAAGCTGTTTGATTTAGAATGCTGAAAGAATGGAAGATGACAAAGTTGGGAAGTGTACAAGAGTGTTCGTGAATGTAGAAAGTGGAGATTAAGGGTGAGAAGATGGATGGACATAGTGAATGATTGTGTAAGGAAGCATGGCCTAGATCTGGATGATGCATGAGAAAGCTGGAAGAGGGTTGTAATGGAGGAGGTTTCTTAGAGATGTAAGTCCAGGATTCTCTTTTATTCATGACAAATCCAGGAAGCATGGCATATGTGGCACCATAGGTGTTGTTCCACCAAAATGCTAGTGTAAATGATTGTGTATGCTTCAGTTTTCTACCTTTTTCTCTTCATTACTTTCTGTATTTTATATCTGAGCATGTCTGCCTTCTCCCTTCCCCTCACAGATTGTCCCCGTCTTGGGAACTTAAATCATCTTCATCTCAGAGAAATGAGGTGAGGATGGCACTTATACTCTCCTCACAGCTGGGAGCAGGACTGTGTTCTCCCAGTTTTTTTAAGTTTGTTCAGGTGTAATTCTTTTAAACCTCACTTTCTCTTCCATTTGACTCAATTCATTGCATTCTCATTTATTTTTTGCTTCACCATTTTTGTCATTTGTCCCATAGTTTTATTCAGTGTCTAGGTTTCAGCTATAGTGTATTAGGCATCAATAACCATGCTGTGACATTAGATGGATTAACCCCAGTCACACACACATTCAAATAAAATCTGGGTGTGAAACAGTTTTGTAATGAAATAACTTTCTCAAGTTTTCTTGTGATATCACTATTTTGTTCTCATTCCTTCAAGAAATTATCAAAATTTGGTAACCATTTTGATATCTATCAAGTATTTTTGTGTAAGTTCTTTAAAACTATTTTTAGCAATTTGTTTCAGAGATCTGAAAATTTGTGTCAGAAAGAAAACCCTGAACTTTTTGATGATTCAAATACAGAGGATGTTTCAAAATGTCAGAATCAGAAACAAGATGTTGGTATGTCATTGATTAAGAATATTTTGTTCAGGAGAATTCAGTGTTCCAAATATCCAATGGTTAAGCTTAAAAAACTGAACATTAATGATGATAAACTGAAAACTGTTGAAAGACCTTTAAATGAGCAGGTAATATGCAAACCTTTTCTCTGTTTGTTTGAAATAAATCCTTAGTGAAAATACTAACAGTTTGTCATATTGTTTTAACTGTTGGCACCTTGTGTCCTGGAAACTTATTTTTGAATGCACACAATGTCACTATCACTGAGTGAGATGCTTTGTTGTAAGCTAATTAAGGCATATGATAATTAATTAAAAGCCACTCTAATAGACAGAGTTTATTTCCACAACAGTTTTGATGCCCACAGGCATCGAAACTATTGTGGAAGTAAACTCTTTCTATTAGAGTGGGTTTTAATTATTATATTTTGACCTTCATGTAGAAAAAAGTGAAGTTTTTTGCATTAATTAAGGCATTTTGAACCTTAACAAAAAAGGGCTCTTTAGTAAAGAAAAATTAGTTTTATCTGCTCAATGCATTTTGTTGTTCAGTCATATGTTATATAGGTCTGTGGGTCTTAAATTCTACAAAAAAATAAAATTCCTTTTTTTTTCATCTGACCTTTACTACTACTACTGAGATTAAGCAAACTGCAAATAATGAAATTAGTCCTACCTCAGATTTCAAGAGCAAGTGGTTTATCTTTTCTTATAGGTAAAAAAAACTTTTTCCCATTCTAAGCCTTATTAAGTAAACAGCCTAACACCTGGTCTGTACCTCATCTCCAAGCTAAATATTAATAAAATAAGTTATTATTTGCAGAGGTAGAAGGTTTAATCCTTAAATGATTTCTTATGATTTAGAAAAATTATAACTTTGTTGGGAGAAGAGTAAATGCAAAAAACTTCACTTTTTTCTACGTGAAGGTCAAAATATGAAAATAAAAACCCACTCTAATAGACAGAGTTTATTTCCACAACAGTTTCAACGCCCACTCGCCTCCTCTCGGGTGGATACAGAAAAATGAATGAACCAAAACAAGAGGGAAAAACAGTCCAGGGACTGACTGTTAAGAAATTCACACCTAGGTTTGATCCCATTCTCCCGACACCGGAAGGGCATTTTCATTAAGTACATTTGCACAAATTTAAAACTATCTTCCTGTTCTAAACATACAGATTCTATTATTTTTTTATTTTTTTACATAATTATTACATTTATTATTAAATTTATTACATTTAATATTGCATAATTATTTATTACAGAAATTATAAGTTTATTATTACATTGGTTATTACATTGTTGTTTATTATACATAGGCTGACCATACGTACCGTTTTGTATGGGTTTTTGTATGGGTTCTGTCACTGAAGAATAATTGTAAGCTCAAGATGTTTATGTACTTACTTTTTCATGAATACAGAATATTACATAACCCCTGTCCCTTTTTTGCCATCCCAATGTCCCGTTTTTGTCTCAAGGAAATATGGTCAGCCTAATTATACAGAACTTATAAACCAAAAAACGAATGAAAAAGGCGATTAGGAAACAATCCAGAAACCATTGAGAAATTCGCACCTAGGTTAGATATGTTCTCCCAACACCGGAAGGGCATTTTATTACAGGGTCCGCTTATAAGTACATTCCCACAAATTAAAACTATCTTCTTGTTCTATACATACAGATTCTAATATTTTGACATAATTACTGCATTTATTATTGCATTTACATTTTTTAACATTTATTATTATTATTACCTTTACCCTAATTATTAAATTTATAATATTACCTTTATAAATGCAAAAAACTTCTTTTTTCTATGTGAAGGTCAAAATATGAAAATAAAAACCCACTCTAATAGACAGAGTTTATTTCCATGACAGTTTCGACGCCCACTGGCATCCTCCTCGGGTGGATACAGAAACACGAATGAACCAAAACAAGAGGGAAAAACAGTCCAGGGACCGACGTTAAGAAATTTGCACCTAGGTTAGATCCCATTCTCCCGACACCGGAAGGGCATTTTCATTAAGTACATGTACTTAATGAAAATGCCCTTCCAGTGCCAGGAGAATGGGATCTAACCTAGGTGCAAATTTCTTAACGGTCGGTCCCTGGACTGTTTTTCCCTCCTGTTTTGGTTCATTCGTGTTTCTGTATCCACCCAAGGAAGATGCAGTGGGCATCAAAACTATCGTGGAAATAAACTCTGTCTATTAGAGTGGGTTTTTATTTTCAAATATTACCTTTATTATTATATCTGTTGCATGTAATAATAAAGGTAATATTATAAATTTAATAATTAGGGTAAAGGTAATAATAATAAATGTTAAAAAATGTAAATGCAATAATAAATGCAGTAATTATGTCAAAATATTAGAATCTGTATGTATAGAACAAGAAGATAGCTTTAATTTGTGGGAATGTACTTATAAGCGGACCCTGTAATAAAATGCCCTTCTGGTGTCGGGAGAATGGTATCTAACCTAGGTGCGAATTTCTCAATGGTCTCTGGATTGTTTCCTAATCGCCTTTTTCATTCATTTTTCGGTTTATAAGTTCTGTATAATAAACAACAATGTAATAACCAATGTAATAATAAATTTATAATTTCTGTAATAAATAATTATGCAATATTAAATGTAATAAATTTAATAATAAATGTAATAATTATGTAAAAAAAAAAAAAAAATAATAGAATCTGTATGTTTAGAACAGGGAGATAGTTTTAAATTTGTGCGAATGTACTTAATGAAAATGCCCTTCCGGTGTCGGGAGAATGGGATCAAACCTAGGTGCGAATTTCTTAATGGTCAGTCCCTAGACTGTTTTTCCCTCTTGTTTTGGTTCATTAGTTTTTCTGTATCCACCCGAGGAGGATGCCAGTGGGTGTCGAAACTGTTGTGGAAATAAACTGTCTATTAGAGTGAGATAGGAGTAGGTGAATATATTTTGACCTTAATTAATAGTGAAAGTATATCAAAATTGAGCTAGAGAAGCTAAGAGGCATCACTACCCTTCATTTGTAGTGTAAATTACTTCCTTTTTTCTTTTGAGGAGGGGGACAGACCTGAATCACACAGATATAGATACTGATGAAGCCAGCCCTGAACTTTTGTTCACATTGTGCTGACAAAGTATAGGTTACCTGCAAATCCTTTATAGTACAAAAAAGTATCATTTTATGGTGCAGAAAAAAGTTTTTAAAAATGAATAGGTTGAACACTAATTATCCATTTTAAAATTTTTTTAATCTGAACCAACTTTGAGGTAAAATGTAGTGGTAAGAAAAGAATGGTGTTTGAACATAACCAGGAAATGTTTTTAACATAGGTGCAATTGGTGCAGTGCACCAACAAGCCCCTTGTCTTTACTCATTGTAATGCAATGGTCATTAAAGAAACGTAATACAAAACTCAAACAAATATTGATTAGCATTTGTAGTTTTATTTCAGATGTACATCTTTCAGTTTCAGTTATGAATACTTTTATACCATTTTTTTCTAACATTTTTTTTTTTATCTTTGAGAACTTTTAGATATAAATTTTATATATACTCTATATGATAATATGAGTCTGATCTCTGGAATAATATATTGAATGAGTAGTTTGTAATAAATGCTTCATATAATTTTCAATAATTGATACTTTTTCATTAAAAATGCACCAAATTGAAGTTATATTAACTAATTAACACACACAAGTTATGCTCAATAAACTGTGCCCCCTCAGAACTTTCCCCCCAAATTCTGAAAGCTTAAAAATGTCCCTGAACACCACAGTGAAGTGAACTATGAAACTTTAAAAAGAAAAAAATTTTATTGGTTATTGGTTTACGTTCTTTGTTGCAGGGAATATATGAAACAGCTGAGAAATTGTCCTGTGATCTACATTTAAACTAAGTTACAACTAAACTAATTTTATATAATTCATTTCCAGTTTTCTAAACCAGAGGAAAACTCGAAAGTAAATTTGGAACTTGTAAAAACCAATTCTTATACCATTCATAAGCAAATGGAAAATGCCTCAACACCAACATCAAATAATGTTATTAATTTACATAATTTGGAGAATAATATGAATCACAAAGACCAGCTCATACAAAATATATTCAAATGTTCTATTTGCCCATATCAAACAGTGTTCAAACCATATCTTATAAAGCATTTAAGAGTTCATACTGGAGAAAAACCTTTTAAATGTGGTCTTTGTTCTTACACTGCATCACAGAAAGGTAATCTTCAAATGCATTTAAGAGTTCATAAAAAGCATTCCAAACCAAAGCAGAACCCAATAGTAAAATTAGAACTTAAAACAACAAAGTCTTTACTTAATTTTGAACATAATGGAAACCATAAAGACCAACTCAGAGAAAAGATTATATTTAAGTGTTATATTTGCACTTATTGGACAACGTTGAAAAAAAATCTTGTAAGTCATTTAAGAGTTCATAAAGGAGAAAAACCACCTTTTAAATGTGATATTTGTTCTTACACTGCAGCAAGAAGAAGTACTCTTCAACAGCATTTAAGAATTCATACTGGAGAAAAACCTTTTAAATGTGATAGTTGTTCTTACACTGCAGCACAAAGAAATAGTCTTCAACAGCATTTAATGGTTCATGCTGGAGAAAAACCTTTTAAATGTGATAGTTCTTACACTGCAGCACAAAGAAATAGTCTTCAACAGCATTTAATGGTTCATACTGGAAAAAACCTTTTAAATGTGATAGTTGTTCTTACACTGCAGCACAAAGAAATACTCTTCAAAGGCATTTAAGAATTCATACTGGAGAAAAACCTTTTAAATGTGATAGTTGTTCTTACACTGCAGCACAAAGAAATAGTCTTCAACAGCATTTAATGGTTCATACTGGAGAAAAACCTTTTAAATGTGATAGTTGTTCTTACACTGCAGCACAAAGAAATAGTCTTCAACAGCATTTAATGGTTCATACTGGAGAAAAACCTTTTAAATGTGATAGTTGTTCTTACACTGCAGCACAAAGAAATAGTCTTCAAAGGCATTTAAGAATTCATACTGGAGAAAAACCTTTTAAATGTGATATTTGTTCTTACACTGCAGCACGCAAAACTTCTCTTCAAGGGCATTTAAGAATTCATACTGGAGAAAGACTTTTTAAATGTGATATTTGTTCTTACACTGCAGCAAGAAGAAGTACTCTTCAACAGCATTTAAGAATTCATACTGGAGAAAGACTTTTTAAATGTGATATTTGTTCTTACACTGCAGCAAGAAGAAGTACTCTTCAACAGCATTTAAGAATTCATACTGGAGAAAGACTTTTTAAATGTGATATTTGTTCTTACACTGCAGCAAGAAGAAGTACTCTTCAACAGCATTTAATGGTTCATACTGGAGAAAAACCTTTTAAATGTGATAGTTGTTCTTACACTGCAGCACAAAGAAATAGTCTTCAACAGCATTTAATGGTTCATACTGGAGAAAAATGTGGTCCCAGCGTGTCGTAAAAGGCGACTAAAAATAAGGGAAGGGTGTGGGGGAAATCCTTCCCACCTGTATGTAGCTTTCCACAAACAAGAATGGGATGTAATGTCTACTAAGGAAAGCTCACACACTGGCAGGACGTCACCCAGGATAAAAAGGTCCCCTCAATCTGCTTACGCACCAGGGTGGGTGAGGAGAGCAATGGTGCAACTTTTCTCAGTCCCAGAGGAGAAGAAATTTCACCAAAAGGATCAATGCGGGGGATACCACCAGGTCAAGGTTTTGACCCTGGACCCCAGCAGTTACATCAGACAATGGGCCCAACAAGAAACATATGTCAGTGTGACACAATAAACTGGACCATTGGAGAAAAGAAAAGAACTTAATCTTAGCAGCAAATCAATGCTAGGCTAAGTTCAGATATAGTTGAAGTGTTTGGCTTTGGGTGGAAGCCCCACTTACAGCTATTAAAAATACTAAAAAGAGTATAAACCAAGAGAAAAACCTTTTAAATGTGATATTTGTTCTTACTCTGCAGCACAAAGAAATACTCTTCAAAGGCATTTAAGAATTCATACTAGAGAAAAACCTTTTAAATGTGATATTTGTTCTTACACTGCAGCAAAGAAAAGTCATCTTCGAGAACACTTAAGAGTTCATACGAGGTATGCCTGAAACTGTACAAAATCCACCCTACCATTATTAGCACTTTAACAAACCAGATTACAAAATGGCAAACATCAATCTTACCCATGAAAATGGGAAAATATCCATTCTTCATGTCAAGATTGAGGGGTACATTCCAGGGGACAGCTTATCACCCTTGCTATTCTGCCTCACCCTGGACCCCTTTAGCAAACTACTTAGCAATAATAACAAGGACTACAACCTCAGGCAAACTAGGCGAAGAAATCCTGACAGTGTACTGAACCATCTACTGTTTATGGATGATTTGAAGTTGTATGCAGAATCTGACCAAAACCTGGAATGCCTATTAAGGATCATCCATACTTTCTCCAGTGACATCAAAATGAAGTTTGGATTGGACAAGTGTGCTAAGTGTACACTTAGAGGGGGCAGGAAAATACAAACCCATAACATCAATTTAGGAAGAGACACTGAGATTAAAGACTTGGAAGAGGATAGTTCCTACAAATACCTTGGGATAGAAGAAAGTGGAAATATAGAACACCGGCAAATGCGAGAGAAAATCAGTGGAGAGTATGTACAAAGACTGAAAAAGATCTGCAAAACCCAACTTACATCAAAGAACAAAATAACAGCCATAAACCAACTTGCCATCCCTGTTATCAATTATAGTGTAGGGATCATAGACTGGCCACAATCAGAACTAAATAAACTAGATGTTAAGACCAGAAAAATCCTCACTCTAAACAGGACAACATACCAGAACCAGTGTCTTCCCAGATTGTACCTACCAAGAAAACTGGGAGGAATGGGATTGACTGAAGTTAACCAGCTGCATCAATCATTGACCATCAGCATTGGGCAGTATCTGAAAAGTTTGAGTAGTCCTACAATAGCTCTGGTCCATGAACACCACAACACAAGGGTAATTTGCAACATACTTCTATAACCAAAGTGGCCCAGCACTTTGGAGGCAATAATATGACAGAAGTAGTAGAAACTGAAAGAGTACCAGCCACCTTAATAGCTAGGAAAAGTCGCAAAAGATTTGTTAAGGAACAACAACAAAGAGCTGGAAAATATTATCAGGAATTACAGAAGGATTATATCAACAAAGAAGGATCATTGGAATGGTTAAGCAACTAATAGTGGGTGCCCAAGATCTTGCACTCCTAACAAATGTGTTTAAAAGAATGGCTGGAATAAGTAATAATGACAGGTGTAGATTCTGTCATGTTGAGGTAGAAAGTGTTGGCCATCTAATATCAGGCTGCTCCTGGCAGAGGGGTACTATAAAATTTGCAAATATATCGACTGGAAGATCATGATCGCATTAGAATTAGAATATAATAAAAATGTATGGGATCACACACCTGCACCAATTACTGGAAACAACCATTATACTATATACTATGACACAATAATTCCAGCAGTCACTTTTATAGACAATTCTGCAGTAAAACCGGACATAGTAGTGTGGGACAAGAGGGAAAGGAGTGCCTTACTTATTCAGGTCTATCTGTCACAGCCAAAATAATAGCCCAACATATACACAACAAGCTAACATCTTTGCGTAGTGATTAACTAGAATAAGTCACTAAACAGAAACAACAACCAGAAACACGCAGACAGACAAACAGCCAGACAAGAAAACCTACAGACTCAACACAACCATTACACCCTTCAATGCACACCAGACCACCAAGATCCTCAAAAACATTAAGAATTTGAAGGCTATTGGACCAGACAACATATCTAACATACACCTTAAACACTTGGGCCAACAGGGAATACGGGCCAACAGGGAATACTAGCTCACAAATATCAGCACATATTCATACCAACACTATATTATTCCTGACCATGGGCGCCTGCAGGTAGGGGCAAGGGGGGGCGCTTGCCCCCCCCCCCCTGGAAATGCCCAGAAAATATATTAAATATTTTCTAAGAAAATATTTATATCCTAAACTTGCTGAAAAGTATCCAACTGCCTCCTAAAGGGTGGAAAATTTTTATTTGTGTGCATGATAAAAGGTTGCTACCTTTTTATTTGTTCAGAAGTCCCCCCTTAAAATTATCCCGCCAAGTTGGCAGCACCAACTCAAGCACCTGGCTGCATGCAGTGCGTGGCAGCCATTGTTTTTGATAAGTTTTTTCCGACACTCAGACACCTATTAATACATTAAATTTTGCCCCCCCTTGGAAAAAATCCTGCGGGCGCCCATGTTCCTGACATATGGAAACAAGGTAAAATTATTACACTACTCAAACCAAAGACTAATCTTACAAATCACCAACCCACACATACCACTATCGCCTACTCAACATGGATTCAGACCTCACCACTCAACCACGACATTACTCACTACCTCACGCAGCACATCATGGATAGCATCAACTCCCAACAACCAGCTCAACGTACACTATTAGCAACAATGTAAATTAGTAAAGCATTTGGTACTATCCCACGCTTCCCTCTCATAAACAAAATACTCAACACAAACATGCACAATAACACCAAAAGGTGGCTGAGCAACTATCTTTCAGGAAGATACTCACATGTCACATTTAATGGCAAGTCATCCAAAAACAAGCTTTTTCCAAATGGGGTCCCTCAAGGCTCTGTTCTCTCACCAACACTGTTCAACTTATACATGCATGACATTCCAACACCCATAGATAACAAGCTTACCTTATCATATGCAGATGACATCACTCTAACGTCCACCCACAGCAACATTGACACTGCTACAAATAACCTAAACATACATACATAAACAGTATACAAGACTGGCTCACACACAATAGACTCAAAGTAGCACCCACAAAATCAACCATCACCTTGCTCGCAAGCAACACAAAAGAACACCAGATAACTCCACAGCTTACACTAAACAACACCAACATTCCACACACTCACAGGACCAAAATACTTGGGGTCACATATAACACATCATTATCTTTTGCAAAATACATTCAGGACATTAAAAACAAATGTATGTCAAGACTTAACATGCTTAGGGTACTAACAGGCACAAACTTTGGACACCAGCAGGGAACATCACTCGTATATAGGGTTGCCAGACATCCCGTGTTTTATGGGAGTCCCACATTTGATCCAAAAATCCTGCATCAAAATACCGTGTTCAAAATGTCCTGCAACAAATATTTTTTAAGCAAATTTTTTAGGGATTATTTGATTTAGAATTTCAATATTATGTATAATAATTTCAATTTATTCACAATGTTTAATTGTTAAATATTATTGTAATAAAATTTTTCTAATTTTGTTTGTTGTAACCATTGAAGAAATTGTTTCAATTTGGAAAAAAATTTGGTCTTTAAAAAAAACCTCAGAAAATTTTTTGTCCCACATGGGCATTTGAAAAATCTGGCAACCCTACTCATATGCAAACAATATATTCGCTCAGTTATGGACTATGCTAGCCCATGCTGGGCACCCATTATCTCAAACACACACATAAACACCTTACAGACAATAAAAAACAACGCACTTTAACAAATTAGTTAAGCAAGATTTATGGCGCCAAAACCCATGCTACTACTATTAATCAAATCGCGACTTTTGAAGTGATCGATGATACGATCCCTAACTATGGATTACAAAAGTTTACCAACAATTGACGTTAAGCTAATAGGCCTATAATTACTAGCAACTGTGCGGTTGCTTTTTTTAAAAATGGGCATAACATTAGCTATTTTGAAGTCATGAATAATCCCTGCTTCCAGTGACTCATTAAAAATCTTTGTTAAGAGGCCTACAATAACGTCTTTCAAATGTTTAGGATAAAGCATGTCAGGGCCTGGAGCCTTGCTAACTTTTAGCTTATCGATATAATGCATAATCTCACCCTCATAAACAGTTATTTAATTCAAAATAGTCTTGCTACTAAATGGGACAATAGCATCCACATCAGGGACATTATTTACGTCTTCTATGGTAAAAACTGTCGCAAAAAAGTTGTTAAAAGTCCCACCATTGCCTGAGCATCGGAAGCCAAAGTGCCATTAGCATCCACTGGAGGGCCTATGTTATCTTTTATTGACTAAGATTATTGACGTATTCAAAAAACTTTCTTGGATTGTTTACTATCCGCAGCTACAAGTATCTCAAAATTACGCTTAACATTCATAACAGATCTTTTAGCCTGATGTCTAAGCTCGATATATCTATTAAAGTTAGCTACGTGCTATTGCTTTGGAATAAAGGATCAGCTGCTCATCAACAAAACTATCCTTGAAGACTGCAAGAAAAGAGGCTGAAACCTAAGTATGGCATGGGTAGACTATCAAAAGGCATTTCATGGTGTGTCACACTCATTGATTCTAGAATGCCTCAAGCTGTACAAAATCCATCCTACCATTATTAGAACTTTAACAGATTAGATTACAAAATGGAGAACAAACATTAATCTCACCCATGAAAATGGAAAAATACCCATCCCCCATGTCAAGATTGAGGGGAGTATTCTGGCGAGACAGCTTGTCACCCTTGCTATTCTGTCTCACCCTGGATGCCCTAAGCAAACTACTCGGCAATAGCAACAAGGGTTACAACCTCAATCAAACTTGGCAAATAAATCCAGATAGTCTTCTGAACCATCTACTGTTCATGGATGATTTGAAGCTGCAGGCAGACTCTGCCCAGAACCTAGAATACCTATTACAGATTGTACATGCTTTCTCCAGTGACATAAAAATGAAGTTTGAATTGGATAAGTGTGCTAAATGTACATTTAGGGGAGGTGAGGAAATACAAACCCATAACATCAATTTAGGAAGAGATACTGAGATTAGGACTTGGAAGAGAATAGTTCTTATAAATACCTTGGAATAGAAGAAGTGGTAATATAGAACATCGGCAAATGCGAGAGAAAATCGGTGGAGAGTATGTACGAAGACTGAAAAAGATCTGCAAGCCCCAACTTACATCAATGAACAAAATAACAGTTATAAATCAACCCTGCAGTAAAACTGACATAGTTGTATGGGACAAGAGGGAAAGGGTTGCCTTACTGAATGAGGTCAGTGTCGTGCTTCTATATGATACAAAGAGAAACTGGGTATTGAAAGAATCCACCATAGTAAGTACAGGCCCAGTACATGATTAGTGCCAACAACACCCAAATAAATCTGGTACATGAACAACATGACAAATATCATAGCCAAGTAACCTCATTCACTGAACTCAGAAAATACTTTGCAATGATCAACAGTCATGAAATAAAGTACATCAATGACCAGCAACTTTAATAATATGAAAGAGTAGGAAAAAATATGCGAGAGATCAACAGAGAGAGAAACTGGAGCAGTGGAGGGAAAATGCCAGACTGGGCATGTATGCAGCAGAAATAGAGAAAGACATCACTAAAGGGAAATCACTAGAGTGGCTATGCAGAGGCACCTTAGGTTTTGATAAGGAATGAATTGTGATGGGTTCCCAAGATCTACCACTATATATAAATGGACTTAAAAAGATGGCTGTCAGGGTGTACAGTGTACACTGTACAACACTTGTGAGGGATGGTTATTATTATTACACAAATAAATGCAAGATCTATAGTTTCATCTATTGGCATTTGTGTAAAAATACCAAAAGGTTCTGGGAACATAACCCACAACCAGTCATAGGAATTGAATAATTTACCATTTTCTGTGACACCATTATGTTACAGGTAAAGTAAATGCTGCAATTTCTTTGTTTTTCTTGCCCCTTTTAAGTACAGCAATTTCACTTTTCACAACAGTCCTGGGATTGATGTGAATGACAAGATGAACCTTTCCCTTTTACAATCTGAGTGGTGGTATAGTTTTCTGTTTTATCTTTCTCTAGAATACTGGATATATATCAATATATTCTAAAATTTCTATTAAATAATTCTGTAATATATGTATATCATCTTGTAATTTAACCTAATTAAATATCAAAAATCTACTGTACATAAGTATGCTTTAAATTAGATCTTTATTTGGGCAATTCTTAACTTTTCATTTCTTAAATCTGAAGTTCAAAGTATATGTATATATATTTTATTTTGAAGTGGAGGCGAAGGGCGAACGTCCATAAAAACTTCACACCCCATAAAAGGAGGAGAAAGCCAAAATGAAGAACAAAAATAATGCTACTTTGTTTTTTTATTTAATTTTGAAACTATTGTGTTTATGTAAAATGCATGTATGTTTAGTGAAGAACAGAGGGAGAAGTGTAATAATAAATTATAATAGTAAATTATAAATGAGTGAAGTGAGTTAACAAAGTATATCTTACTTTAATTGTTACTGGAAGTTACTTTCAAACTTGAAAAAAACTCTCTACATGGTTCACAAAAACTACCCATGGATCAAACAATTGCTCATTGAGGAATGTTGTAACCTCATTTTCAAATAAAAATACAGTATCCTGAAATATTTTTTGTATATCTTGCTTTTCGCTGTAGCTTTGTTAGTTTTTTCATAAATGTTTAAAATCGGGAAGATAATTTTTAATCACCTGGTGTGTATATATATATATATTATATATTATATATATAATATTTATATATATATATAT
>JAJOZX010012150.1:0-30000 GCA_023014485.1 Bathynomus jamesi
TATATATTATAAAAATAATCAATACAGAGAAGGTTTTAATAAATTATTATTATATATATATATTTATAAATATATATCAGTAAATTAATTATTTAATCAATACAAACCTTATTGGTAATTAATTATTGGTAATAATTATTGGAAAATAAAAATATCAATCAAGAAGGATCAATCAACGAATTTATACAATGGCGCGTTGGCCAATACATTCAATTTACATCATTTTCATATATAAAATATAAGTAATAAAAAACACTTTTTCTACATTAAAAGGTTAAGCCTCCTTTAAAACTCGGTGGGCGGGGTGGGCCTTGGGAAGGGTTGTTATGTTAAACTTTATTAGTATAATAAAAGTAAATAAATTATATTATTTGTATATCGTGAGGAGTGAGATGTTACTAATATTAATTCTAGTCGTGGTAATATAAGGAATGATAAAATTAAAATTTCAGTTTCAGGTATTTTATCTCATCCTTGGTTTTATCACTGCAAGAACTGTATGTATGTATATATATATATATATATATATATATACACGATGAAATTTCCTGATTTTTGTGTAATGCAATAAATAAAATCAATAAATTATTTTGCATATACAAAATACTAATACTAATAATAATATAATTATTATTATTATTATCATTATCATCATGATCATCATTATTATTATTATTATTATTATTATTTCGACATCTTTAGCAATAATAATATATATATATATTTTTTAATAATAAGAGCAATAATTTAATTTTTTAATATTGCTTACCAACAAAGAAAGTTTAATTGAAAATCAATGAATCGCTACAGAATTCCAATTTATAATTCCAAAATTCCAAAGGGAGAAGCTCGGATCGGGAATGTTGTGGATACCATATCGGATAGTGAACTCTTATAAGATATGGTTAAGCTATTTATATGCTAATCTAATAGGGTCTAGGTTACATATAAATTATTGTCGTTGCCTTAACCAAATATAATTAAGTACAGTGTGTGTATATATATATATGTATATATATGCGGAACGTTCTTCTACACAAGCGTCGTTCTTTACATATATATGTGTGTGTATATATAATATATTTATTTATTTGTTTATTTGTTTATTTATTTATTTCGTGTTTCTGTAATTTTTTTTAAATAATTTTTTGTCATTATTTGTCGTCCGTAATTATTAATATTATTATTATTATTATTATTATTATTATTATTATTATTATTAATTATTACATTGTTTTCGTATTTATTAATTATTCGAAAGGTGTGTGGATTTCTGTGGAAGATGAAATGGAAGATTTGGGCAGATAAAAAAGTATAGATTTTATATATATATTTTTTTATTTGTTTAATTTTTTGTTAAAAAAATTATGTACATTGAAAGTTTATCGTTTTTTTGGTTCACTTTTTATTTGATGATTAAGAATAATTTGGAGAGAGAGAGAGAGAGAGGTGTAAACATTTGAAATGTTTGACGTGTACAGTATATTGAATATTTATGTCAGAAAGGAACTCTAAATAATTCTCTAAGTATGAATTTGTTCCAACTTTTCAAGTAAATTTAAATGATTAAGTTCTAGAGCAGTGGTTCTTAACCTCTGGGTCGCCATTTTGATTGGGTCATTAAATTGTCATTTATCATTTATTTATGTTATCTCTAATCATTTTACCATTAATTATTTAGTTTATTATCTATTACGAGCGAACTGTTTGAAGGTATGGGTCGCCGAGCTAGCCCCGCAACCACCTAAAGAGCTTAATACCACTGTTCTAGAGTTTTCACTAATTAATTTTCTAGACGCTGGAGTAGACCTTTTGTTCACCGACTGTCTTCACAGACGGCCCTATGTTTCAATTCTCTAGATTTGTACCCCCGAAAAATTTGGCAACCCAGTACACAGGAAACAGAGTAAAAAATAATTCTTACAAATGAAAAGATTATAAAATCAACGTTTTTTAAGCTTCACAAAGTTGGAACAAATCTAAATATCTAAACAGTTTATCTTGCCGTAAAACTAGAAGATTAGCGAAACGTCTAATCGAATGTCTAGCAAAATAATTAGAAAATAAATCTAGAAATGAATGATTTGAAATCACTAGAAAGTTGAGATAAATTCATTATTTAGCGAATGTTTAGATTTCTTGAAACGTGTCCGGAATTCTTGGAAAGTAGAATATCGCCGTAAAATACTGTAGTTATATTTCTACTTAATTGTAACTAGAGACGTTATTTGCAGAAAATGTTAAAGTAATCATAATATATTGTTAATATTCAAGTTAATTCGTAAAGAATTAACTCCTTTTTAACTAAGAAAAAGATGTTCCTGGAGTAGGTAAAGAAGGAGCACTTTGGAGAGGGAATTCACTCTGATCTTCGTCACTTAGCAGGTCATCCTCGTCATATTCAATGGATGTCAAGTCATCCTTCGAATTATGACTCGTTTTACACTTGTCAGGCTGGAAATTGAAATCACCGCTGGTAAAGTTTATGGTACTACCGCTCCTCACGTCTAGCGGTTGGTCACTCGATAACCGATTTTTATCCGGTTCTGATTGCTGTTCGTTTTTCGGTTTTCCGGTTTCGGCCTCGCTCACCGTCCCTGACGAAGGTTCTTCGTCTTGGAGAACCCTCTTGTGTTTCGTTCTTCTGTTCTGAAACCAAACTTTGACCTGTGAAAAGTTAGAAAGATACCAAATTAAAGTCAATAAAAATAAGAAATTATATAAGAATACAATAAAATAAAGTATTCGTCAGTATTCAGTTTACATATGAAGTACTTCCTGAAGAAGAAACTTATTTAAAATAGTAGTAAGGTGATTGTACTTTAGTAATGTTTAAATTTTATCATATCTCTGGTATACAGAATTTATTTTGTTGGTGTTGATTAATTTTTATATGTAAGCCAAAATAGTGCAAAGACAAAACTGTATTGTATGATACAAAACTAGAAAATACTGTACTCTGTACTCTATATGGAACAACAAAGAACAGATTCGTTGATTGGTTTGGTTAACCTCCTTTGAGAAAACCTAGAGCTTTACGTGAGATTTGAATCACGGTTCGTTATGTAACCTAGAAACGGAGGACGGTCCCCTATCCAGCTAGCACACAGACCTAATCGACGGGAAGCTGTGTTACAACCTTCCCCACGACTTATCCCCTAATGAGTAGAACTGAGGCCAACGAATGAAAATCATTTCATATTTTAAAGCTACATTTTATCCGTAATTCATAATTGCTGAAACCTGTATTTTAAATGAATTTTTTTAACATAGCTTAATAATTAATTATTACGATAAGCTTATTAATAATTTCCTATTTTAAAAAGCTACGTTTTTAATCATGAAAGGAAACCCAAAGTGATTATGATTTGGCGTCTCTTTCATTATCGCTATCTAACAAACTTTCAGAGAAAATTGGAGAAAAAACAAGATTAATGTTTTTTCAGAAAAATCTAATTTGTTATCTTCAAAAACGTATGGCTTCTGTATGAAAAACTTGCAAAATTTTTGATACAGACCATAATATTCTGCTGAAAGTGCATCGTTATCGCTTTGGAGGTGCTATTTCTGAGTGGTTTAGAAGTTATTTGCCTAATGAATAGCAATTTGCAGCACTCAGTAATGTTTGTACAACAAAATTGGTTGTAAAACATGGTGTACCTCAAGGCCTTATTTTGGGTTCATTGTTATTTTTAATGTAGGCTATATAAATGCTCATCCATGCACGTTCTTCGAATATACTTAGCTCCAAAATGTTTGTAGATCATACAACAGCCCTTTTTTTTTTTTCTTTTTTTTCTTTTTGCAAAAATCTTAATACAGCGAGAGACAAATTTAGAAGAGGAACATTTTTTAATATTAGTAAAATGAATTTCATGGTTTATATTATTATTAACAAAGAAAATTAACCTTTGGAGGAACTGCATGTTAAGTACGGTAAGTTAAGAATGTTAAGTAACCGAATTTCTTGGAGTAAGCTTGACAAGAATTTACAGAGAAGGACCGCATAAATTATACCGTGTGGGTGTGTATAAAGTAACGCTTGTGAAGAGACAAATCCGATTTGAATTCTATTAACGCGAGTGAGCATGGACATGTAATATTTATTACACGCACTTGTAGTTTCGATAGTAAGGTTTTATAATAGGTGTTGAAAATGTTTTCACGAGTTAAAAAACAAATTGAAACTAAGTTCAACCAAACCAGTTCAAATCGGATTTGTCTCTTCACTCGCCTTAGTTTATACACACCCTCTATCTCTAAAAATATTTATATAGGCGTATCCGTAATGTTTAAAATTAACCGTATAGTTCTTAACCACATTTTATAAATACTTTATTAAATGCTTATTCTTCTTTACATAAATATACTGTACGTTTCTTTATGGAAATCGGGCTACAACGCCTTAAAATATGCCTTTACTATTCAAAAATTAACAATAACAATATTAACTAATTCGGATTTGTACATTCATACGAATGTAATCTTCAAAGAATTGAAGATGAGAATTGCTATCAAAATGGTACGTGTCATAATCATTTAGAAATGTATAAAATAATTAATTAAATAATTAATTAATTAAGTAATAAAAGAATTAATTAAATAAATTAATTAAGTAATAAAATAATTAATTAATTAAGTAATAAAAGAATTAATTAAATAATTAAGTAAGTAATAAAAGAATTAATTAAATAAATAATTAATTAAGTAATAAAATAATTAATTAGATAATTAATTAATTAAGTAATAAAATAATTAATTAAATAATTAATTAATTAAGTAATAAAATAATTAATTAAGTAATAACAGAATTAATTAAATAATTAATTAATTAAGTAATAAAGAATGAATGAATTAATTAATTAATTAAGTAATAAAAGAATGAATTAAATAATTAATTAAGTAATAAAAGAATTAATTAATTAATTACTAAAATAATTAATTAATAAATTACTAAAACAATTAATTAATTAATTAATTAAATAAATAATTTATTAATTAATACTGGGCTAATAAATTATTTCTAAGTGATCAGAACATCCCCTCCTATCCATACTAGAAGTAAAAACTGGTTAAAAATGTCACTCAACCTCAATTTAGATTGTTTCCATAGCTCCCAAAAATCATTTGTTTTTGTCACATGGAGATTATGATAGAATGATATAAGCGTCACTATTAAAAATATGTCTGATGTAACTGCGCTTAAAACTAAAGTGAAATCGCTTTCAATGAATAAATACTAATAAATCTTTAGTTGAATGTCATTCATGAGTTATGTGCTTACTCACGTCTTCCTTACTTTTTTGTAAATGTTACTTCTTTTTAAAAAATCATTCTTTGTTTACTTTTGAAGCGTTTAAAATATTTTTTTTGTTTTCGGAGAGTTCTCATATTATTCAGTTACGTATGTCGCGTATGTCAACGGCCAATTTGTAATTTTTATGGTAATAATAATAATAGATAATAATAATAATAAAAATAATAATAATAATAATAATAATAACTGTAAAAACGATGACAAGCTATTGGTAATGATAATGGTATGATTTTTAGAACTTAGTAAAGCCAATTTAAAGCCCAGTTTATGGTAAAGTGTGGTGTGTGTGTGTATCTTCTCAGATCTGTGTATTTAACGTTAAATTTATCATATTTATCCTAATAATAATAATGATAACTAAGGATTTATACAATAAGTACTTATAAAGGATTAAAGATACATAATTCGATAAAGTAAATTGAAACAAATAAAATAATTAGGAATAAATACCTCTCATAGAGAGAGAGAGAGAGAGAGAGAGAGAGAGAGAGAGAGAGAGAGAGAGAAATTAAAATTCTTTAATAATATAACACATTTGAAAGTAAAAAGTAAAATTCTACTCCCTTTTAATTAATTATAACATTAAATATTTTAATGTGCGTCCAAAACTATTAGAGAAATTGTCCGACTGAACAAATACACTTTAAAATGAGTGGCCAAATCGTTCGCGATAATTGAAGGTAAATTCGTGATAATGTTATCATTAGTAAAACGCTTCTAAGGTTGAGGATCTCATTTGAAGTTGATCTTCAAACACGAACCCCAGTTACGTTTGCTCTGTTTAAATTACAGAGTTGAAAATCGTTCATTATTATCTGGTCGTCTGTATATATATATATATATTTAGTCACTTTTACGTATGTATAACTCTCTCTCCTCCGGGTAGTTTCTCGATGTGTGTACGAATTATTACTCCGTAAATTGTTTCTTCTTGTAAATTATATCCGCGTAAGGATTATTCGTAAATATACGATCTCTAAATATTAATAAGTATAATTTATAATTTATAAAAATATAATTCTGTAAAAAATTATTATTGAACAAATCGAAGTCTGTAACTTATTTAATACAAATTACGTTCATAAATAAATAAAATAAAATAAATAAATAAATAAAAAAATAAATAAATAAATAAATAATATTCATACAAAATTATTTCTGCATAAATTATTCTGTAAAAAAAAATAATAATTAATAAGCAAATTATTAAATTTAACAGAAATAAGTCCTTTGTAAATTATTTGAACGTTAATAAATGTTCTTTTTTTTTTAAATATTCACTCGCGAATCATTTATATTCAAGATTCGTGTATAAAAGTACTACTTTAAGATAAATACTTTAAACTCGTAATAAAATTCGTTAAACATTTATTATCATCTTCGTTAAACATGAAAGAAATAATTAATAATTATTATTCGTACGAGATGACGTCATCGTGACGTCATCAAAGGATTTTTGGATGAATTTATTCTATTCAAATTATTACTAACTAAACAAATCAGTTTATATATATATATATATATATATATATATATATATATATAATATATATACGTAAAATTATAATGAATGAAGCCATGGGATATTAACGGATTATTCGTCTCTCGTATAATCAATCATGAATAAAGATAAAAACAGTTTATTAAAGTTAATTATATAATTAATAAGTCAATTATATCATTTTGCATGACTAATTATGAATTGCATGACATAATTTAATTTCATGTTAGGCATATATTATTTCAATTAAACTAATTGACATTTATAAATTTTTAAAACAATATAATTCTGTTTATATATTATATATTTATATACGATATATAGTCAGATTTATGTATACAGTACACACACACACACACACACACACACAAATATATATATATATATATATATATATATATATATATATAATATATATATATATATACAGGGTGTCCCGTAAGTCTGGACCCATAGGGAAAAATAATAAAATTACAAAATAGTCCAAAATTTATTTATAATATATTTTTATTATTTTTATTATTATTTTTATTATTTTTTTATTATGATCTTACTCCGCTGGAGTTTTATTTGTGGGGCCACTTGAAAGCCAAAGTGTACGAGGTCAAACTTCAGAACATTTTCCACCTTAAAGCACGCATTGTGGAGGCGTGTCAAGAAATTTCTGCGACTGTGATTCAGAAAGTGCTGTCGCAGTGGAGATTACGTCTTCAACTATGTGTGCGACACAACGGCGGACACTTTGAACAGATTATGTAATAAATTTTTGGACTATTTTGTAATTTTATTATTTTTCCCTATGGGTCCAGACTTACGGGACACCCTGTATATATATACATTTTAACTGCAAACAACTCACAGTATAATTAATGTAAAGAACGACGCTTGTATAGAAGAACGTTCCGCACAAGATGAGGGGGAGAACGAACAAATGAAAAATGAGGTAACTACCCGGGAATCGAACCCGGGATCTTCCGATTGCGGAACGTTCTTCTATACAAGCGTCGTTCTTTACATATATATATATATATATATATATATATATATATATATATATATATATACCGGGTGTCCGAGAATTATCTGTACAATATTTGGCTGTTATTAAAAGTCAACCATGAAGTGTAGAAATTCCAGTGTTGTCCCATTTTACAGAGAAACTCATTAAGTTTTTTCTGATAACAAGTTTTGACAAGTTTTTTCTTTTTGTACGCGGGTGACAGACATTAATGATTTAAAAGCAAGAATCACAGCTGCTATTGAGCGAATTGATTGATATGCTGCAGCGTACATGGCAACATTTGGATTATCGATTGGATGTTTTGCGAATCACTGATGGTGCACATATCGAATGTTTGTAACAACGTTACTTTAATAAAAGAAACTTTTGAAAATACAGATTCTAAATAATCTTGTTTAAGAATTTTACGTGTGTTATCAAGAATTTTATTAAAGATGAAATTGTACAGATAATTTTCGGACACACTGGAATTTCTAAAACTTGTCAGAACTTGGTATCAGAAAAAACTTAATGAGATTCTCTGTAAAATGGGACAACACTGGAATTTCTACACTTCATGGTTGACTTTTAATAACAGCCAAAACTTGTACAGATAATTCTCGGACACCATGTGTATATATATATATATATTGCTTTTCATTTTAATAATGGAGAAATGTAACAGACGTTTCATGAAAAGCTGAAATAAATTGTTAATACTACTACTACTACTGCTACTACTACTTATTATTATTATTATTATTATAATTATTATTATTATTATTATTTATTAATTCCCTGCATACATTACACATTTTTGAGGTTAATAATCTACACGGAACACTATTTTCGTATGTTCGAACCTTGAACCTTTTTTTTATCACTGTAATCTTTAAAAGCTCTTTCATTTATTTAAATTAATTCATTGATTTTTTTATAATATAAACAAAGAATTGGTTTCATTCTTTTTAAATTCAATTAAGGAAACATAATGTTAAAAGAATTAAGCTTATCTTTGATTCAAAGAGTAGATTGCATCTTAACCCTCCCTCGTCAAATGGGTCGAATAAGCACCGTTTCAAATACACGCATTTAGACAACCCTACAAATACAGTTCCGCGTTTAAAGGGTTAATATTTATCTGTATTTTAATTTCTTTGTAGCTTTGGAGTAGCGTTTATATGAATGCGCTAAGCCTTGATACGACTTAAATACGTGTATTTAAAATTTTTAATTTTTTAAGATACGTGTATTTAAAATTCTAGAATTTTTAAAATACATGTATTTAAAATCTTGAATTTTTAAAATACATGTATTTAAAATCTTGAATTTTTAAGATACATGTATTTAAAATCTTGAAATTTTAAGGGATGTATTTCAAAATGTTAAAAATTTAAAATACATGTATTTAAAAATCATGAAAATTTAAAATACATGTATTTAAAATCTTGAATTTTTAAAATACATGCGTTGAAAATCTGAAATTTTAAGATACATGTATTTAAAATCTTGAAATTTTAAGAGACGTATTTCAAAATGTTAAAAATTTAAAATACACGTATTTAAAAATCATGAAAATTTAAAATACATGTATTTAAAATATTGAATTTTTAAGATACGGTACATGCATTAAAAAAAAAATTTTGAATTAAAATATGTATTCTTATATCATGATAACATTATAAGGATAATTTCTTTCCGAAGTAAAGAAATTTGTATTAATTTTACTTAAAATTGTTTTTTAATTAAAAATAAATCCTATAAAATATAATATTCTATTAAATATTATTATTATTAATTATTATTATTATTATTAATATTATTATTATATTATTAATATTATTATTATCATTATTATTATATATTTTCATTATTTATTTATTTTTTTGTGGGGGTCATATAATTTAATCCTAAGTTCATGCGAGTATAATGCACGTATAATATCTTAATATAATGTCTTACGTAGACATATCCCGACATATTTATTTTCAAAGTATTGTAATTCGCTATTTATTCGCATTTGGTTGAGTTCAAGAATCGATGTAACGCGATTATAATTAACAATTTTGCATTAACAGTTGCACCTAACTTGTAAATATCTTAGATGTCTGATTATATCTTTAATATCAGTTAACATTAGCAAAATGTTAATTCTTGCATGCAATTATTAGACATATTAAGAATTAAATCTATCACTGTAAACTGGTATCAGTTTAATTAAAATATTTATTAAAGAAATTGCTTTGAAAAAAGAGGCTTGGAATTAAAGGGGAATTTGCTTGACAAGAGCACTAATATACTGCTTTTGTATTACTGTAGATGTATTATATATATATATATATATATATATATATATATATATATCATTCATGACTCGTTTCGCTAACATGATTGTTAATGAAGTTATAAGTGGTTGGTTGATTGCCCAGAAGAATTGAAACCAGTTGGTTTAACCGCAGGGAGAGTGATAATACACATTTTCTCTTTCTAGATTTCCTGTTTTTAAACTATTTAATATCTTAACTCACTAATATGGAATTCATTCCCGCAATTGAAAGCTGTAATTTGCTTGACGTTAACTAACTCGATTAGCCCATTATTACGAATTTCGGGTTTCTGTATTGGAACACATTGATGGGTTTAGGGAATGAAATTTGATAGTTTTCACGCCTTTTCGCCATCAAATCACGGTAGTTGTAATGTTCGTTTATCATCTTTTATCGTTTACCGTTTATTGTTCGTTTCTCGTACTTGACGTTTTCCTAAATATTTGACTGAAAATGGATTCGTTTTACGTTAGGTTTCATTTATTCATACTGAATGAAATCACTTACCTGAATAGGCCTATATTTTCTATTTGCCATTTTTCTTAATCTCAAGTTAATGGAATTGGCCTAAGTGTTTTATATACAAGTACAGCTTGGTAGGAGTGTAATGACGTATATTAATATATGTGTATTTCAAATGAAAGCGTTGCAATCTATTCTTATTAACGTTGGTTGGTTTGCTCAGTGTATCAGTTGCTCGGAGACACTAGCACCGGACCTCCAAATCGGCTAATCGGTAATATAAATTTGGAAGGTGTGAACAACCCACTTACACAAGCACAGAACTTCGTGTAAACACTACAGATGTCAGAAGCATAATATGGAAAGATAACAGAAAACTCGCTTCATTGTTAAAGAAACCCCCAAATTCAAATATTCACATATAGCATTTTCATTATAAGCCTTCTGCGGTATAACTTTTCTAGTTTAGCTTAAATTACTATGTAGTTTATATTATATTAATATGAGCAAAGAGCTAATCTTAGTAACATTACATATATTTAAGATCAGACCCCATTTATGATTTAATTGCCTGAAAAGGCCAGGCCCGATTGCATGTTAATCGCGCTAGTCCGCTTCTAGTCCAAGACTCTCGTAAATTCTATATTATGGCACGCTATTCAATTCGTCGTTGAAAGGGGAAATTACACGCACTATTTAGTGGTTGAAATAATTGGGGAAAATGTGAAATTATATGAGTTTTATGAAGGCATTTTGAACCAAATTTGGTGATTGATATTCTGAGATTTTATCATATTAAAATACAGGAATGTTATTCATCCAATATGTATATTTCACGTACAAACTATTGAATATTATAGTTATACATGTACACGCGCACTCGTATTAATATGCATACACACTCGTATTAATATGCATACACACTGAAAAAGTACGTGATTGAAAGAACCAGACATTCATTATCATTTGACATTCACTTTTTTTGACGATCAATCTAAACACTTTTAACAATAATTAAGTCATGTAAGCCTTATATTAATAATGTTTACAATGATGGTTAAAACTCAGTATGTTTACTTAGTATAATGATGACGACGTTGCATGGTTGGCAATAAACATGTTTTTTTTTTTGCAACCCAGTACTATTTTTCCATGTGAATACGTTACAACAAGATTTTGAAACTAGTGATTTTATGAAATCCCTGAAAATTTCAGTAATTTCGCGTAATTACTGTTTCACTCGAATTTCACGAAATCCCTGTAATAAGCTAGGTTAGATTAGTTTTACAATCTTACTGTAACGAAAATTTCAGAGATTTCATGAAATCACTAGTTTCACAATCTTCCTGTAACATATACACCGTTTTAAAGGGTGTTCGAATTCCCTACCCAATTGTAATTACATTAATTACTTAATTAAATGAATTAACTAATTACATTAACGTATTTTAAATTAAATGGGGAATCATTTTTAATATTTATAATATAGTCCTATCAATAAATGTATATTTCTCATCGGGTTACCAACTAATTTCTATGTTTTTCCCACTGGGTAGAGACTTTCCGGACACCATTATACTGTATTTATACACTTGTCGAAGACATGTTTTAAAGCCCCCATTTATTACTCATTGTTCGTATCATTAACAAACTCATCTTTCAATTTTGGTTCTCTGGGACTTGCATGAGAATGTCTTTTAAATACACGGTTAGGTGTGATGCTCATGGAATACGAAATGATGTTAAATTTGAAGGTTTTTTTTCCATAAAAGAAAAAATAACGTAAACTAATCCTAATTTTACTGATCTTATTCTTTGTTGTTTTTATTTATTTCGTTCTATTGCTTTTGACTACCGAGGTATTTTTATTTTTTTAAGATCAGTATATTTATCGTAGCTTAAATTATATCACATACGCGATTTCTTATTGTTTGACTACCGAGGTTTTTATTTTTTTAAGATCAGTATACTAATCGTAGCTTAATTATATCACATACGCGATTTCGTATTGTTTGACTACCGAGGTATTTTTATTTTGTAAAGATCAATATAGATCTGCTTAGCGTACTTTAAAATAAATTATATCACATCTTATACGCGACTTTTTATTTATTTTTTATTTAAGGAGGTAAAATTTGAACCAATAAGAAAATCAACATCTCCGTGAATCGAAGAATTAAACAAAACTAACTTAAATTATGACGTAACTACGTCCAAATACGTTATTTTATACGAGCAAATTGAGTCGTAATCATGTTATGCATTTCGTTATAAAATGAGCTGCATCCAGAATATTACTCGAGATTTATGCTCATACGCAAATTATTGGTTTATATGAGGCCCTCCCAGGAAGAAGTGGCTAAACGACAAAAGTAGAAAAAGCTAGAAAGCGCAGTTAAAGTTGTACCAGTTTGAAAGTTGACATAACTTTTTAACTTTTTAACATTTTAACATATTTCAACGAAATATCTTCAAAAGTTCAAAAGTTATGACAACTTTCAAATTGGTAAAACGTTTAATTACGTTTTCTGGTGGTTTTTTAAACTTTTGTCGCTTGGCCACTTCTTCCTTGGAAGGCCATATAACTGTATTTAATCATTTCTGGATATATAATTTAATAATTAATAATATATAGGAAATAAAAGTAAAAAAGTAACATCCACGTCCCATACACCCCCAAGGGGGGTGAAGAGTATGTAAGGAATCCGAGCCCCGAGTCAATTAAAGGGGAGTGGCTGACCCGCTGTTTCGTCATGATGTAAGATACAGAAAAGACAACCGCCCAGCTCTAGGCACTACTGGGGTTCGAACCCATGACTCAGCGGATTATCATCAGTGCCAGGCGACACCCAAACCAATCGAGCCATATAAGAAATACACGTCTAATGAAGTTACGAATTATTACAAATATTTACATTCTATCAATAGTGAAAATCTGAATTATGTTGAATCCTGTATTTTCAAACAAATTAATTATGTTGAAAGAAATTTTCATCTGAATCATAGTATTTTGTTAGGTTCAAACAAACTTTATGTTTTGCTAAGAAAATATTTAATATACTTCTAAAAACTGTCATTTTTAAATTATTTTTGTCAAAATATTTCTGACATTTTTTTTTTTTTAAGAAAAAACAATTTTATTTTATTTTATTGAATAATATATATATATTAATATATATATTATATATTATATATATATATATATTATAATATAATATATATATATATCGGATGCGGATATTTAGTTAATCTATCAATATAATATAGAATTATGAATATATGACATAATTTTTCAAATTTCGTGATATTACTATTATGGCAGGCAATGCATAAGAATTAAAATTAATATTAATGTTTTCATTATGAAAAAAATAATAACTTTCTCAAGAGTTTCAACCACAGAAAATTCAATGAAACAAGTTTCATTCAATTTTCTGTTACCAGGATGCGGGACCCAACTCTTTTGCATCTTTTGCATTTTTTGTATTTATTTACAATAAACTTGTTTAAACACGATAGACTGCTTGATCTTATACAAACAATTTCATTCTGAAAAGTTACTGTGTTGCTGTGAAAAAAAAAATCAGTGGAGTACGCACAGCGGCACGGGCAGTGTTTGTTGATTTTGAGGTTTATATATTTGTTTATTCATTAATAATTAATACTTTACATGAAATGTGCATGACTGGGCCTTATAAGCTACTTTATAAACTAATTTAATTGAAAATTGCATAATTTATTAGAGGTAATATCTACATAACATCCGCAGTCAGAAGTGCGGATGCGGATGTTAAAAATGATGCGGATATCCGGTCCACCACTAATATATATATATTATATGTGTGTGTGTGTGTGTGTGTGTGTGTGACTCATATCCTGGCAATAAAGCTTATCATTATCATAATATAATATAATATGTATATATATACAGGGTGCTTCAAAATATATTTCAATACTGTTTACTTAGTGTTTATATATTTATCCATGGATAAAAACAAACGACATTATTATTAAAAAACAAGCAAATAAACACAAAATTTCCATAACCAAAAAAAAAAACTATAAGTGGTAAGCAATGACATACAAGCGCCATATAAGTGGAAGCATTTTTTTTGAAGCAGCACCCTGTGTGTATATATATATATATATATATATATATATATAATATATTAAAAGGAATATGAAATGGCGATTTGAATTACTGACGAACTGAATTTGGGGTAATTACCCCCCGATATAGTCCAAAATATGTCATACGTATAATATTAGTGATAAAGTCAGTCTGGAAAACTTGGCATAAGATACGGGAAGCAATTAAGGGTTACTCTTTTTCTTCTCCCTTTTTATGGGATGGGATCTCAAGTTATACAAATTTTGTGAAGCTACGCCGGGGCCACGTCGTAACACCGCTTCCTGTCGATCAGCAAAGTTAACAACGTTGGGTCTGGATAGTAGTTGGATGGGGACCGTCCTCTGCCTCCGGATAATGTAACGACACTAGATGGTTCGGGTACCACCACGTAACCTGTAGATCCCCTCTGTCACATGACCTTTATTTTTACGAAGGGTGTTAAACAATCCCTGCCTCCATTTTTTAACTTTATGGTACTTATTATATATATATATATATATATATATATATATATATATATATATATATATATATATATATATATATATATATATATATCAAAGTTGATTTGTTTAGGAAAAAATAAAAAGTAAAAAATAAAAAAACAAAAATAAAAAATATAAAACATTTTTACTCAACAAACATGTTTTGTTCAAGAAGTATGAGTGAGATTCATACTTCTTTGAACAAAGAAGTATGAATGAGATTCAACAAATTCATACTTTGTACAAAACTGTAACAAAATTATTGTTTGTTGAATTGAAAGCAAGACTATTTTGTTAAATAAAATGTTAATTGATTTGTTAAAAAGTCTTTCTCATGAACAAAAAATTTCGATGAGACCAACTTTAAGGCGTGGCACAACTGCCGTGGAGAAATGTTGGGTATTTATGAAAAATAATATAATGATTGGGTTGTTTAACCTCCTTCGCAACATCTAAGGTCATATAACGGAGGGACCTACAGTTTTACGGGATCCGAACCACGGGTCGCTACATAATCTGTCGTAAGATGTCGGTCTCCCATCTAACTAATACCCAGACCTAATGTCGCTTAACTTCGCTGATCAATAGAGCCCAGTAACGCCTAAAGCTTAAGGGCAAAATCAAATAAAATAAAATAATAAAAAAATTAAAAATCAACGGGAAGCGGTGTTACGACATTGGTTACGACGTAGCTCTATTTACGACGTAGCTCTATATGTGTCGTTTCGCTCCAAATCGAATTACTAACGAGAAAACTCTGAAGATGTTCACAGTAGTGAACGAAACGTCAGACATCTAATCCAGGAAACAAAAGGGAGGAAAATGAGGGAACTTCAGTATCTACAACTTAAAAAGTTATTTTACGTGAATCAATAGAATCTGGACCTTTCTGAAGGTGTAGGAACTTAAGGTTGAAATTGACAGTTGCTTTTAAGGCAATGTAACTTTTAACGTAACTATGACAAGAGGTTTGTAGTAAGCACTTAAAATGTTACTGGCGGAGTAGGCCACTACAGGGGGTTAGTGTTTAAAATGTTACTGGCGGGGTAGACTCCTACAGGGGTGCTTAAAATGTTACTCGCGGAGGTATAGAAAGGTTGATAAATGGTAATAAAAGATTGACTGAGTGAGTACGTGCGGTGGATGTGTTGGTGGAACTGACCTGAGTCTCGGACAGGTTCAAACACTGCGCCAGTTGCTTCCTCTCTGCACCCACAACGTACTGGTTTCTTTCGAACGCCTGTTCTAGCTTCAAGAGCTGACTGGGGCTGAACGCCGTCCGGATCCGTTTCGGTTTGCGAAACGGAAGGAGAAACGTCGGGAAATCAGGACCTGAAGCGGAAAACAAAAAATATTATCCTTTATTTATATAACTTACTGACTGGCGCAAAAGTATATCGGATATACAATCACGTTCTACAATACAGGGTGTCTCAAAAGTCACTATCTATTTCGGTGACATTAGATGTTTTTTTAAAAATGCTATGCTGGCATAAGATATGTACTTCTGGTGCAAATTTGTGTATTTAAAAAAGTAATTGGTTTATTATCTTGACATGCTTGAACAATTCCTCGAACCTCAACTTCTTACAGATGGCATTCTTGACACAGTAGTTTTTCAGCAGGATGGGGACCGTGCCATTATGCAATAATTGTACGTGATTATCTTGACAGACGCTTCCCCGGTCGTCGCTGGATTGGTCGTGGAGGAACACAACCATGGGCAGCACGTTCACCGATTTAACACCATTAGATTTTTTCGCCTGGGGTTTCATTAAGTCTAAAGTGTACACTGGTAGAAGAATTAGTGATGTAGCCGAACTTCGAAATCGTATTACCGATGCAGTTCAGAAAATAACACTCAAATGCTGGAAAGTGTGTTCCGGGAAACAACTTATCGCTTTGAGCTCTGTAGAGACACTGATGGTCGCCATGTGGAGACAGATAAATAAATAGCACTAATTCTTTGTGGCACTTACTTTGAAATAAATATATTTTCATGTCTTAAGCCAGTTTTTCGTAATTCCCATTATTTTCAAAATAGATAGTGACTTTTGGAGACACCCTGTATATATATGAGTGTATATATATAATATATATATATATATATATATATATATATATATATATATACACATACACACACCAACCTCTTTATTTATACACCAGCTCTATCCTTCTGTCTTCTTTGCAAATGCGTCGATTACTTTATCGTGAAAATCACAAATCAATAAATAACTGAACACTGTTAAAAATGTGCTCGAGTTATATTTGAATTTGTGCACTTGTGGATGGGGGGGGGGCGAAGAGGGCGGGGGAGGAAGGGAATGGACAGTTGACGAACGACATTAACCTCAATATAGAACTTCACTTTGATTTACTCATAATTAAGCAAACTCTAATTACAATTAGCTTTTATTTCTTCTTCTAAAAATATATTTGGTAATAATTGCCAGTTATTTAGTCATTTAATGCCATAAGCTCATTAATTAAGTGCTTTAAAAGGATTCCGTTAGCATACAGTAATAGCAGGAATAAGCAACTCTCTAAGTTGCTTCCACGACCCACGTTTTGCCTAAAGAAATGAATGCGTTATGGGTGTGTGTTTCCATCGGTGAATATTTTTTATTCTTTTAAGACATAATATTAATTCATCCCAAGTTATAGCGATCAATAATTTTATTGCATATCATTTATTACATTTATATTATCGTATAAGCAGTGAAATTATCGGTGAATTGATAAAATTTTTATAAAACACGAATATAGTAAGTCAAATAAAAGAAGCAATTCTCGAGGTTGCTTCCACTGGCGCCGTCTCGACTCACGCACAAAATTATTGTTCTCCTCCTTTTCAATGCACTGATTTGGATTTCGAGCTTTTTGTATTAAAAAAATATTGAAGGAGTATATATAGTTTAGTGATAATTTATCATAATTTTATCGTCATTAATATTGGTTTAATAGCGCTTCTAATCATTTAAGTGGGAAGCAATGCTTCCATTGCTTCCATGGACCGAACGCCACTGATATATATATATATATATAGAGATAGAGAGAGAGAGAGAGAGAGAGAGAGATGGATTATAATTATTGGTAAAAAATATAATGCGGTTGTGTCCACAACGGTTGGGTCTTTCTCAGTCAAAGTTTTTCATTTGAGGAGGGTCCCATTGTTATCCCCGAATACTCATTTTTTTCTTTACACATAATAAACCACTTTTTTTGGTATGCTATATATATATATATATTATATATATATATATTAATATATATATATATATATATAATATATAATATATATATATACACTGTATATGATAATGATGATAATGTAAGGTTTATTGGGAGGATATAAATCCCTTAAAATAGTATAATATTGTTGAAGGTAATAAAACGATAAAATAAATCATACAAAAATAAAGTTAAAAAACTAAAAATTATGAATAAAAGATAAATAAAAATAAGACACGAATTGAAGCAAGGAATAATAAAAAATACCAACAGACTAACACTACAAAAAGAAAAAAAGAAATAAAAAGAAAAAGTACACGTAGTGACAATACCAACATATACAGCATAGTTGTAGTGCCAATACACACATATACAGTATATGGTAGTGACAATACCAGCATATACAGCATATGGTAGTGACAATACCAGCATATACAGTATATGGTAGTGATAATACCAACATATACAGTATATAGTAGTGACAATACCAACATATACAGTATATGGTAGTGACAATACAACATATACAATATATGGTAGTGACAATACCAACATATACAATATATGGTAGTGACAATACCAACATATACAATATATGGTAGTGGACAATACCAAATATACAATATATGGTAGTGACAATACCAACATATACAATATGGTAGTGACAATACCAACATATACAGTATATGGTAGTGACAATATCAACATATACAGTATATGGTAGTGACAATACCAACATATACAGTATATGGTAATGATAATGATGATAATGATGATAAGGATAATGGCAATGATAATGTTTATTGGTTAGAGACAGATCCCACAAAATGAAAAGGTACAGTATCCATCAACGTAATCAATGATACACTAATTAAACAATTAAAAAAGAAAAACAAAAAAAAGGACTACGGTAATAAAGAAATATCACTAATACACGTAAAGAAACGAGAAATAATAAAAATTAGTAATAACAGCTTCATAAAATTAAAAGTACATGTAATGAGATGGCTGTTGGAGGAGTTAAGTGGAGTTACAAACACTTTCATGCAAGAGGGTCATAGTCTAGAGACATGAAACAGGATGAGAATAGCTGGACAATTGGATTGTTCTGAGTTTTAATTCTTCGCATTAGACTGTATTGAGCACGTCTTGTTACCTCAGGGAGGCTCGGAACGCTGCGGTTAGCGAACATCTGAGAGGTTGAGCATCTTGGAGGTAACTTATGCAGCAGTCTGTAGGATCTGTTGTAAAGCAAATTGAGGGTTCTGCAGAAGCCTTTTTTATAATTAACCCAGAGTTGCTGCCCATAAATATTAGTGCAGAAATTACGAAAAAAAGCGTCTTTAGCTTTGCTTGTACAGAATTTGAAGTTCCTTATAATTAGGGTTGCCTTAACACAGTAACTTTGATATTGTTTCCAAATGTCTGAGTCGTCACTCAAGGAGCTGGTGATAGTTTTACACAGATACTTAAATTTTTGTACTTGCTCAATTGGTCTGTCTCTCATTTTTAAAATAATATTAGCTGCTTGGTTTGAGCTTTTAGGATGAAATTGCATAACCTTAGTTTTAGTATCATTAAATTTAATGTCATGGCTCTGTGAATATGATTCATAAATGTTTATAAGATGATCCAGACCTTTCACGAAATAGCTTATTAACACCATATCATCGGCATAAACCAAGTTATTTATACCCATGTAATCTATACAGCATTCCACTCTTGCCTCATTATGAGAAGTAATTAATCCATCTATATAGAGTATATATATTAAACACTAGGGAAGAAAGTAAGAAGCCTTGTCTAACTCCGTGTAAAAGTTTGGTGTGTATGTACCAAAATTTCAATAAATTTAAAACATATAATGGAACATTCTTGTCTTCTAATTTATATATATATATAGGCCCCCTATATATATATATATTGATGGACTAGACTTTACATATAGCATATGTAAAGTAAATTAAATACTGAAGTTAATTTTATGAAGATTTTACGAAATTAATGATGAAATTTTATCGGAATTGAATGAATTGTTTATTTAATCTGTTTATCTTATCATCCTCTAACAAAAGTAGATGGAATACAACATTTCCACAACTAGTAAGATGAATTTTCATTTCTTTTATTAAAGAGTGTTGTTGGTCAATTGAAAAACACACTGAAAACATCCATAAATTCGTGTACACATGTCGCGGTTTGTTCATAAAAACGTATATATAATAGTGGCTAAACTTATGAACTTAAGTATTTGCGATGGTATATTTCCATATTTTTTTTTTTAAATTGGTTGTACAAAGCCACTTTTTACAGGTGATTCTGTAATAGCAACTAATTACAGACCAGTTTACTGTATTCATTATCTATATTCAGGAAACATTTTTACAGAATTAAAAACAACAGCATAAATCAGAATTTAGAATCATAAAATTTAGCTCCTCATCAATATAGCTTTTGTAAGAAAAAGCGATTGTGAATGGTTATCTTCAATCTACAGCGTCAGTGTCTCTTAAATGGAATGAAGAAAATGGCTGATTTCTAGTTTCGTGGATATGAGTAAGGTTTTTATGTGACAGACATAATATGCTATATGGTTACCAAGCTATTAGTATGGCTTTAGATAGGTTATATAAATGATTGATTTAAAAGTTATTTGTCTAATGGAAATCATTTAATATAACATTCACCTCTCTGTTCATCTAAATTAAGTATAAAACATGGTGTACCCCAAGGCTTAGTTTTGGGTCCACTATTATTTTTGTTCTATATAAATGACCGTCAAATTAAATATACTTCAAATATACTAAACGTTATTATTTTTCTCTCGCAAAGAGTTAATACAATAACAGACACCTGGATTTGAAAATGAACTTACCAAAGTTGTGGACAAGTTGAACGCCAATAAACTTTTCTTAAATATCACTGAAACGAATTTCAGGATTTTCATCATCAAACAAAATATACATTCGGATGAAGTGAGTGTTGGATCGATCGTCATAAAAGAAAGTAAAGTTACCCAGTTTCTTGGAGTGAAATACTTGAATAAAAAAATTTCTAGGAGTTTTGCAGTTAAATATGTAGTTCCTAAACATAATGTATGAAGCATCATACAATGAAAAATCGTGCTGCACAACGCTTTGAACACTATTTCTATTATTCTAAAGCGAGGAACAACTATATTGACTGATACCGATTCGTATGCTCATATATACGAGTTAATTCATATTTAAATATACAAAACCAAATTGACTCGAATTGAGGCATTTTTGTTCATCCAATTCGGTGTCGTTGTTGAGCTAGCTTTTTATTTTTCAAGAAATAACTCTGTATAAGTCATTTCAAAGAATGATGGGCCGCTATGAGTTACTTCTCGTAAGTTATTAAATTTCTAAAAAATGTCTAAAAATGCCTCATACTAATAAAATAGACCATGAACAACTCGTAAGACTTTACTTTCCCTTAACAAATTAAAGTGTTTTCAGAAATAGCAATGTTAACTAAACCTCAGAACTAGTTTTAATCCTTCAGAGCTCACCCGACGATGCATTTGATCCGTATGAGTTACAACAATATATGAATCATTGTGATTTTCTGTGAAGAGTTAAATTTATTATAAAAGACCAAAGACGTTATGAAAATGACATATTTCATTTTCTTTTAAGAATAAACAAAATTATTCATTTACATTGGATTAATATATGTTTCGTAATTCATTAAGACATTCTTTAATTCATATCCGACAGAAATATGCCTTTGTTAAGCTTCCGCCCGAATTGTTCATTCTGACGAAGGTCAAGCTTTTCACTCCACCTTAGACCTACAGTTTAACGTGGAATCCGAACCACGCCCCACTAGCAGCTCAGAGTCTTGACCACTAGGCCACCAGGGTACCTATTTATCTATCAACCACTTTCTTTACTGTGTGGAAGGATGAACAGCTGGGTTTTGCTGCGCGCCGGCTGCCATCACCGGGTCTCGAACCCGGGGCCGATGGATATGTAGTCAGCGAAGCTAACCACTACACACCGAGGCGCATTTTAGAAACTAAACATTAAGTCCTCCCTCAATTTAGATTGTTTTCATCCTAAAAATCAAATATTTTTCGTTGGAACGAAATTATTATGGAATCACTTAAGCGTAAATATAAAAATATATTTCTCATCTAAGTTCATTCAAAAATAATAAATTTAATTCTGTTTTAATAAATGAATACAAATAATAAGTCTTTACTTGAATATCAGAAATGATTTAATGAGTATTCCGTGACTTGTCTCTTGTCTCGTATTTTTCAATAATTATTCGCGTCTTCTCAATTATTTACTGCTTTATAAGATATTTGATATATCTGTCAAGTGTGATAACACATTCGTTACATTTTAATTAATCTGATAAACAATAAAGCCAAAGGTTAAAAGAAGAATTAGGGTAAAATACGTTACATCTCAAAGGTGATAATATTCCATATTCCAAAACCTCAATTGCATCATCTCTCCTTCAGAATTTTTTTTTTTAATTTTTAGTTTTAATTCGTACTGTTACGTAATCCTACAAAAAAAAATTATATATAATTTGTTTCTTTCTCATCGCAACGGTTTTGTTTCAAACGTACGTAAACGTTTTGTACGTTGGATAGTCTCTTCCGTTTTTTTTTTGACCTTCAGTACGAAAGTGGAGTCTCTCTACTTTCGACGCTTTGGAATATCAAAATCGGTAATGTTTCGCGTTAAAACCATTGCAATATTTGTGTTACCAATAAAGAGGGGTTTTTCCTTCTTCAAATAAGCACCAATTTCAAATAAACCAATACGTCGTTCATTCTTTTGTTTTCTCTTTGCTTCATTAACAATTAAATTTACACAATATACAGGGGGTGTCCCAGAAGTCTTACCCTATAATATATAACATGATATTAGCTTTTGGGACAGGATTTCTGGGACACCTTGAAGATTATATTAGACAAGCAGATGGTTATACCCTTATTTGCATAAGAGACCATATATGCGGGGATCTCTCTCTCTCTCTCTCTCTCTCTCTCTCTCTCTCCTCTCTCTCTCTCTCTCTCTCTCTCTCCATATATATATATATATACACACACACACACATATTTCACCCAACAGTTTAATCTGAATAATAAAATATAATTTTAAAAATGAGCCCTTAACGATCCCCGAAAGCCTCTAAAAATATGTCCCTTATACGATTCATTCTATTATGAAATGGATCAAATTTTCCCTCATTATTTTCCTCTTTCACAGTCCCGAGTCTCCCCTTCAGTCTCACACATACCGTATCTTTCACCTGGACGTCACAGGGCCTGTCAAAGTGTCAAGGGGAACAACCAATCAAAACGCGTTATTTCATTTAGCCAGTACGTGATTGGGTAATTTCGTCCCCCTTGTCAATCTTTCTTTACCTTCCAATGCGGCTATTAATGTTATTTAGAAAATGCTTATATATTAGTGGATTTAACTATATATATATTATATATATACACACACACACACACACACACACACACACATGAGTGTGTATATATATATATATATATATATATATATATATATATATATAATATATATATATATTAGCTCAATGTTAAAAAAGTTAAAATATAAATCTTATGGTTAAAAATAACGCCAAATTAACATTTATAAAAATATATAATGAGCTTCACTTTGTAAAATGTCAAAATTATAGAAAATGTCGAAGAATTTCCAAAAACATGTGAAAAAATGACATCTTGATCTAATCTAAAACGTTTTTTTTTTTTTTTTTTAAGAAATGCCTATCATAATGATTGTTTTATCGTGTATATATATATATATGGAAGTTTAAATCACAGTTCGCAGCCTGGAACAATTTAAAATATCTGTAATAATTAAAATTTAATAAGGGCAATTTGGCGGGGTATAAAATATGCACCAGGTAGTTATAACAAGTTAATTAACATGATCCAAATGCTAAAAGTTTTGATAATTTTCTTAATTACGAGGTTGTTATAAGGACAGTTAAATGTTGTCTTAAAACCTTGTGTATGGCATGCGAACGTCTCATTAATGAAGTATTCAGTGGTTTATATCCATGAATCAAATACCTCATTGGTTTTAATTGCCTTTCAACGATGTAGTTTGCATTATCATGCAATAAAGAATTATTATAAATATGAGTTAGAAGGCATGATCGACTTATTACGTCTGTTGTCCCCACATGCACTGATTGAAATTTACTTATATTTAAACATCTCTGTCTGTGTGTGTGTGTGTGTGTGTGTGTGTGTGTGTCTCTCTCTCTCTCTCTCTCTCTCTCTCTCTCTCTCTATCTATATATATATATATATATATATATATATATATATATATCCACAAGTAAAAATGAGAAGCGACTCCAAGGTCTTTGGTGTATTCAACAGTACATATCATCTGACGAAGTGTACTGTTTCATTCACGAAAGACCTTTGAATCGCTTTTCATTTTTCCTTGTGGGTGTGCATCATTTATTTATTTCACGTGTTTAACTGTGAATTTTATCCCCATATACAGTTCTGTGCAAAAAGACTAGGACACCTCATTTATTTTTGTAAATTTTTTAGATTAGACATTTTTTTAGAGTAATTATTTTGAATTATATATCAATGGAAAGGAAATTTTATGGCCTTTTGAATTATATAAATTCAAAATGATTAATCTAAAGAATTGTTCCTAAATTAACATTACAGTAAATCCGAAAAGTACAAAAGTAAATGAGGTGTCCGAGTCATTTTGCACAGCCATTGTATATACCCAATGTAATGCAATTATATAAGATGAAGAAATATTGATGAATTAACCTTATTATTGAACGATAGTGACTTGGCATTTCGAAATAGGAGTCTAAATGACAAATTTCGATATCGATATCGAAATGGGGTTGAAAATGAGTACTGATGTAAATTCATTATTATTTATTAAATGCAAAAAACCACGTTCTATCCTGCGTATGATTTTCGGTCGGAGATATTTGATGTTGTTCTGATAAAATTCTGCCACATTTAGTTATAACACTGAATCAAGGTCAGGTTAGGTAAAATGATAAGTTAAATTAGGTTATGTAGTTAGATAGGTTAAGTTAAGCTACGCTAGATTAGGTTAGCTGTATCCGTGCTATAGATTAGATTTTGGGACATCGAATTAAGCAGGAGAGAGTTGACATTTCTAAGTTTGATTGTAATTTAAGATGTTAATACAGTGATTGTAATTTTTTCATTACAGTAGTGTTTCTCAAACGGTGGGTCGCGAACCCCCGGATCGTAGTTTGTTTATCCCTGTAGTAGTGATTTGTTTACCCCTGTAGGATGATAAGGGGTCGCACAGACCTAAACCCCTGACACGGGGATCGTGGGGAAAATCCAGCTGAGAAACACTGTTACAGTACGACTCCCTTGGAATAGACGATTAGAGGGTTTTTTTTTAAGTTTCCCTAGAAAGCATAACAAATTAATAATTGGTAATCTTTGGGTTTGGTTTTAAAAAATTTATGATTCAAGAAAAATATTTAAATATTCTCCCCCAAAAATGGAAAAAATTACCAATTAGTAATTATTTTTGTCTCAGAAATTTTCTGTTTCTAGGTGAATTTGTTTCCTGAAATTGTATGCATCAGTATACGTATATATATTATATATATATATATATATATATATATATATATATACACACACACGTGTGTCCATGTGTCTGCATATATACAAATTAAAACGGCAATTAAGAAGGTGGGGATTAACTATTGCCATAAAGCAGATCATAATATTTAAACGAGCTTTGATTCATGTAAATTCGATGCATTTATAAAGGTATTTTGCCTTATTCGATTTCTCCGGTTATAATTAATCAGATGTTTATCGAAATAGCACGTTTCAAGTGCTGAAAACATGTTTTTCGCATGTCTTTAACATCTTTTTTACACTTTTTTTTTTTTTTTTTAACAAACGGTACAGAAAGAGAGAAACCTCGACTTAAAACAAATTTGCTTCAATTTGTTAACATTGGTGTTAATGAGAGACTTTATGAACGAATTTGATGGGATGAATGCGTAAAAGAAAATTACTGCTTCCTGTCGGTCGTTCGTTGTTACGCGCGAAACGCGAAGCGAAATGGCAAAAGAATTTGGTGAAATAATTTTTTATTATTTTTTTAAGAAAAATTATAATCTAAGCCATAAGACAAATAAAAATCTCAAAATATAATGAACACTATATATACACACACACACACACACACACACACACACACACACACACTGTATATTGTGTTTCATATAGTTTTATATCATTATACCAATAATTACAGAGTTTCTTATACGATCTAAGAATGTTTGTGTGAAAGGTACAAAAAAAGAAAAAAAAAAATACACACATTTTTCGAACGGTAAAAGCAAAGTGAAAAGCGAACTTTAAATCGAGAAATAAAAAGTTTCAATGAAATACGTTGATAAGTGATAATAACTTAATTTGGTAACTCTCTTTAATGCAAATGTAAACAATATATTTATGATAGTTTATGCACTTTATAATATATGTGTGTGTGTGTGTGTGTGTGTGTGTGTGTGTGTGTATATATATATATATATATATGTGTGTGTGTGTGTGTGTGTGTATATATATATATGGGAATGAACTCAGTTCATTCCCATCTTGAAACGGACATGTTATGTGCCTTGAAAAGTGGACGCTCAATTCTGCCAGTTGAGGTTTAAGTTTTGGTTTTGGCTAAAATATAATAGTTACCCCCTTTCTTTTGATGTGTATCATATATATATATGTGTGTGTGTGTGTGTGTGTGTGTATATATATATATATATGTGTATGTGATATATATATATATATGACCTTGGTTAACCTTGGTTTTGCTTCCGACCGAACTATTCAATCTGACGCCAGTCAAGCTTGATGCACTACCTTAGACCTACAGCTTGACGTGAAATCCAAACTACGATCCACTACGAGTGGTCAGAAATTATAGTCCTCGCCCGGATTCGATCTCACGACCTCCTGATCAGCAGCCAAGCGTCTTAACCACTAGGCTGCCCAGGGTACCCACTTATCTATCAACCCAATTTTATTGTATATACTGTATATATATATATATATATATATATATATATATACACACACACACACAATATTGTATGGAAGAATGAACAGCTGGGTTTGCTGCGCGCCGACTGCTGTCGCCGAGAATCGAATCCATAGTGGCAGATGGATTCGTAGTGAGCGATGTTAACCACTACACCACCGAGGCACATACAGTATATATATTATATATATATATATATATATATATATATATATATACACACACAGAGACATACACACGAGTGACGCGTTTAAGTGTGGAATCACGTATGCCTGTATCATCACAAAGGAGAATTTTGCCATGCATGCACAAAGGGATGCGTGCTTAGGTTTTTAATTAATAAAATGGCTCGAAGTTTGGTAAGTTTGTAATAATGGACCCAATTTTCCTCGTTCGTTTATATTAATATCCGCATTATGCAGTGGGAATTTTGGGGTAAATAAATTAGTGTATCATTATTATTAATATTATTAGTAGTAGCAGTAGTATTAGTATGAGTAGTAGTAGTAGTAATATTATTATTAGTAGTATTAGTATTTGCGGTCAAATTAATATTTTTATTGCAATATTATTTCCTGAAGTAGAGGATTTGTAGTTTATTCTTTCACCAAAGATTTTAACAGAATCAACACTTCTTACTCTAGAAAAAGCTACGTAAAGCTGTCCATGCGTAAAAACAGAATTTGGAATATAAATACAAAACATCTGCGGTCAAATCAGTATCTTTATGAAGGTAGTAGGCTCGAGAACAATGCGGCAGAATTATCAAGACGCTATGGCAATTGTACGAAGATTTGAGAAGCTGGATCTATTTATTTGGTTTACTCTCAAGGCAAGATGGACTGAAATCGTTTGGAAGCATTGAAGCTTATCAAAAACCAGGACATAGGTCAGTTAGTGTTGCGAGAGTGTTTTACATGAAACTAAAAGGAGCTGCTTCGTGATTTAACAATAAACGTAGGTTAGGTTAAGTTAGTAATTTTCTTGTTCTTGTACAAAATGTACTTGGTTTCCCGAGTACATGTTTCAGTGACTTGTTTTATTTATTATTAACCTAAAACATTTTTTATCTACTCTGGCTTCGTTTAAAAGTTGATGTATTCGCATGACACAGTAAATATTCTTAGGATCTTCCCAGAACAGAGACCTTTCCAAAGGTGTAAGGATGAGTGCCCTACGTTGAGCGCTTTCCCAGAAAAACGCCGGACAGACAAAAGGACAGTAAACTGTGTATTATTATTGTAGATTATGTTTGATACAGGCTATATATATATATACTTTTGGTAACCTTTGGTTAGCTTCCGCCCGAACTGTTCATTCTGACGAAGGTCAAGCTTTTCACCCCACCTTAGACCTACAGTTTAACGTGGAATCCGAACCACGCCCCACAACAGCCCAGCGTCTTAACCACTAGGCCACCCAGGGTGCCCATTTATCTACCAGCCACTTTCTTTATTGTGTGAAGGATGAACAGCTGGGTTTTGCTGCGAACCTGCTGCCGTCACCGGGTCTCGATCCCGGGGCCGATGGATTCGTAGTCAGCGATGCTAACCACTACACCACCGAGGCGCATATATATATATATATATATGTGTGTGTGTGTGTGTGTGTGTATGTGTGTGTGTGTGTGTGTGTGTGTGTGTGTGTGTGTGTATATACTCGTGTAACACTGAGTTTCTGTCCTTCTGTCTGGGCTTCTGTCTGGCAGGCGTTTTTCTCGGAAACTGGTCAACGTAGGGCACTCATCCTTACACCGTTTGGAAAGGTCTCTGTTCTGGGAGGATCCTGAGGATACTTATTTCGTTCGCACATGCGTGTGCGCATGCGCAACTTTTAGACGAAGCCAGATAGAGAAAAAGTTCATAGAAGAAAAACTGTTTGGTTAATAATAATTAAAACAATAAAAACAATAAAATGCATACTCGGGAAGCCAAGTGCGTTTTTGTACAAGAACAAGAAAATTACTATGCTAATCTAATCTAACCTAGCCTAAGTTTACTGTTAAATCATGAAACAGCTCTTTTAGTTTCATGTGAAAAAACTCTTGCAACAATATTTGGTGGCAGTCGGCGCGTAGCAAACCCAGCTGTTTATCCTTCGATACAATAAAAATGGTTGGTAGGTAAATGGGTAACCTGGGTAGCATAGTGGATAAACGCTGCGCTGCTTATCGGGAGGTCGTGAGATCGAGTCCGGACGAGGACTTTGTAATTTTTGACCAACCGTAGTGGGTCGTGGTTTGGATTTCACGTTAAGCTGTAGGTCTAAGGTGGAACAACAAGCTTGACTTTCGTCAGAATGAACAATTCAGGCGGAAGCAAAACCAAGATAACCAAGGTATAGATGTATATTCGGCCATGATAACTCAAGGCATGTTGCTTCCTTTGGTGATGAATCATGCATGGAAGATTCGTTAGTACGATAACTCTGTA
>JAJOZX010012150.1:32500-60000 GCA_023014485.1 Bathynomus jamesi
AATTAACTTCGAAACAAATCTGGAAAATAGGAAAGGTAGAATGTGTGGTGTTCCCGAACTAAAGGCCCGACAAGGGACACCCTCAACACTGAAGGAAAATAGCTTGGTTGTCAGGGGGGCTATGGTTTTTAAACTAGGTTCCAAAAGACCTCAGGAACGTCGCAGGGGTCAAAGTTGAAATCTTCAAAAGAAGACTAGATGCCTGGCTCAGGACGGTACTAGATGAGCCGGGTGTGCCTGGTTTTATATATATATATAATATATATATATATATATATATATATATATATATATATATATATATATATATATATATCAAAAAGGTTTTCCAAAAAATTTATGCATAAAGTTATTTCTGGGAACACCTTTTTTGCATCACCTTGTATATAACTGTATCAATTTACTACTGAAAGAACCGTACCTTCAGAATCGGTATTTTCCAGACTTACACTTTATATGTCTTCTATCTGAAAATTTCATCCTTGTCCATTTACAAGCTTCACATCAACGAAGGTTTTTATCTCTCTGCTAACTTTTGTGTCATTCGTAAACGATGTTACTGCACTATTTGTGGTTCCCTTCTTATCTATAACGGTAAGCATAAACTCTTTCCTCGGGAACTGCATGAGCTATACTGACCTTGAATTCTGATGACGATATTTCTTCGGATTACAACCCTTCTTTCGTTTGCTAAGAACCTAAACATCCATTTTCAACTTTTCCTGTTAAGTGACCATATATTATTTCAGCTTATGTGCAATTAATCTCGTGTGGTGTATGGTGACATTTATCAAAGGTCATGGTAAAATCTGTGTGTGTGTGTGTGTGTGTGTGTGTATATATATATATATATATATATATATATATCGCCTCGTAGTTGCCAATGTTTTCGAGAGCATTTGATAACGATTTTAAAAGTTTTCGAAACTGCATTAGGGACGATCTTCCGCCTGCATGTTGTTCAATCCATGTTGATTTTTTATTGAATTTTTCGCTTGCTTACAAAAATTTAATAGAGGTTTTTCCCCCTCTTGAATATTTCAGCGAGATGTGATATCAGTGACGCTGTAATCTATTGTCATTTACTCGAGATTTATATACTATCTCTCATTTATAGAAATAATATCTAATATTTCTCTTTTATGCGGAAATCTTGTTCATAGTAGGTATACAGAGGGTATATCATCCTTACGTATTTAATTAAAGTTTCATTAGTGATGTCCGTCGGGACCTGTCGCTGAATCCGATTTCATTTGTCCTCTAAATCTCGTGCAATATCTGCCGGTGATTTGTAAATCTTCTTGAAAAGAGCTGTTGCCACATAATCATATTTGTTTGGAGCAATGAAAACTGATTCTCATTGTCTTCAATATTTCAGACGGGAATCTCAAATGATCAGTAATTGTATTTTCTTCATTCCTCAAAGGTTTTACCATTATTTTCTCCTATTTTTTTGCAATATTATAGAAATAGTTTAGATTTTTCCCAGGGGTTCGTATGGCCTTTTTTCTTGTTCTCATTTTGTTTCTTCGTTTATGTGTTTATGTCGTAATCCATATCTTCACCAGGTTTTCATCAAATCACGTTTAGGGTGTCGTTGTCTCCGCATTTATTAAGTTTCGTAACTTCTTTGCTTCTCTTGCGGAACAATCTCTCTCTCTCTCTCTCTCTCTCTCTCTCTCTCTCTCTCTCTTTGCATATTTTTCTATATAAAATTTCTATTATTTTCTCTTCGAAGGAGCATGCAGTATCTCTTCCGCTATTTCATCCCTAAAAATAGGTTTCCAGGCTAGTCAATAGATGCCATATCTGATTTTACTTTATCCAAGTCTGTGGTCTGAATTCAAAGCGAAATGTTGAATTTTCGTTACGATATGATTTAGTCGTCACAACCTTTCAGTAATGTTACGATCCGCGATGTTATTATAATCGAAATAACTGTTACATCCTCAATTAACCTGTCATTCTTTTTAATGTTATTATTATTATGAAACAGTTGTTTTTCCTGATATTTTCTGTTAACTTTTGCGTTAACATAAAAGTTGTCTGTAAAGGAAATGGCATTTTTGCTTGTTCCTAGTCTTGTTTTGCGTATCCTCTCTTTTCTTTTCTGTTATATATATATATATATGTGTGTTTGTGTGTGTGTGTGTGTGTGTGTGTGTGTGTACTGTACATAGTTCGTTATTTTTATATATTTTTCTCAGACATAACTGACAAGAACATTGTGGAATACGCATTCATACTACTTTACGAATAATTTCAACAACAGGTTGGGAACGTTTAAATGAACCAAATTTTGTTAAAATACCTTTTTACTTTAATTAACACTTGTTAATTTTTTTTATAATTCTTTCTAACTATTTTGTTTAAGCTCTATATACATAACGTTTACCTCATTTTTTTATTTGTTCGTTCTCCCTCCCATCTTGCGCGGATGTTCTCCTATACAAGCTCGTTCTTTACGTTAATTATACTGCGTGTTCTTTGCAGTTGAAATGTGTCTATATATATATATATATATATATATATATATATATATATATATGGCTTCTTGCCTTTTCCCTCCATTTCCTGACGAGTGTACTGATTTTTACTTTAATTAACACTTGTTAATTTTTTTAATAATTTTTTCTAACTATTTTGTTTAAGCTCTATATATATATATATTATATATAATATATATATATAATATATAATTATATATATTATATATATATATATATATATAATTTCGAAGTGTTTCACCTGTTGGGGAACTTACGAACTCTAGTTAACTCTTGTTTTCCCTTGCGCCCGAATTGTTCATTCTGACGAAGGTCATGCTTGTTGCCCCACCTTCGACCCTAGAACATAACGCGGAAATCGAACCACGACCGCCGAGCAAATCGGAATCACAAAGTCCGAGGTGGACTCTATTCAGACCTCCATCTAAAATTAGAAAATTTCTCTAACATAATTTAACCTAACCTAACCTAACTACAACCCAACTCAACAATTCTAACTCAAAATGACCTTTATAATAAGCCAAATCGAAATCTATACGGTTCCAATCTACAATTACTACAACGATATATCACACACACACACACACACGTGTATATATATATATATATATATATATATATATATATAATATATATATATATATATATATATATAATTTACATAGAAATATTTTCTAACAATGTTAAAATTATACCAGTTATTGTTTAAATTTCTGAACTCTGATATAAAAAGTCAATAAACGATGTCTAATTATATGTCCAAAGCGAAATATGCCATTGGATTCATTCAAACCCTGACATTACTTTATGTATAGAGATTCCTGAACAGTCCTGCCTATATATATATATATTACGTCATATATATATATATATATATATATATATATATATATATATATATTATATATATATATATATACATATATATGTTACGTCATATATATATATATATATATCTATATATATATAGATTAATAATATATATATAATATATATATATATATATATATATGAACGCTAACTGTCAATAAATATTTTCTAGAAATTATTTCAACAACGATTTCTAATTTAATAATTGAAATCAATTTGGGTTTTATGTTAAATTACTTTATTTTAGATGTCTAACGATTGTCTTACGACTTTATTATTATGGTTCGTCTATCATTACGAAACAGATCGCCATTTTGCGTGTCATATTATGCAAAAATATCCCAAAGAATAATACAAAATTGAGATTTTTTAAATTAATCAAATTATTTGGATTGTCAATTATATGCTGAACACTTAATTTATTTATATATATATATATTATATTTAATATATATATAATATATATATATATATATATATATATATTATATATACTGACCTAAATATGTCGGAAGCGATATACTATATAATTATATACTGTGTGTGGATCCTAGGGCTTTTTGTTGGTCTGAAACATTATAACATTATAACATATAGTGTCCGAGAAAGTGCTTTGAACAGTTATTTTTTTTATTATTAATAATACTATATATATATATATATATATTATCTATATATATATATATATATATATATATATAATATATATATATATAATAATATATATGGTTGTTTACAATTCCAAATGTTCAAATTTAGAATGACCATCATACGTTGCTGCAGTGTGTATTCGAGGATCGAACCCCATTAGATTATTAGCGATACTCTCGTGAGTCGATCAATAACCCTGATTCTTTGACCGAGTTCTGTCATATACCTGGTTTGGTCACGATACACGAGTATTTTAACATAAACCTTAATGATAAAGTCCAAAGAGGTTTAACTCGGTGATCGAGGTGGACTGTCCATCGCTGAAAATATCACATGACGGGATTCACCAAAAGTTAACGTTTGGTGTGCTATGTCACGGAACTACAAAATCGGTTCATTTTTTTTTTTGACGATCGTATCGTCACTGGAGGAAACTATACTTACTGTAACATGTTATACAATTTTTTGACCCCCCAACGAAATGGGGCAACTTCCCCATTATGCCGTTGCTTCCTGGACATAACCTTTCCTAGGTGCTGGGTGACCGTGGTGGACCGATAGCATGGCCACCTTAGATACGTTACTCAAACTCTTTACAGTTTTATCTCTAATGGTACGTTAAAACATTTGTGTATTGTGACAAACCCAGTAGTAGTCTGGCAGAACTCCGTCAAAGAAACAGAATCTGGATCCATTCCACAAGAGCATCTCACTAATGATCTAATGGAGTACGAGCATCGAATACGCATTGTAGCGACAAATGATGATCGTCTTGTGAAAATGCCTAAACCTGGATAGTTTGAAGTGTAAACAACGATACATATGAAAACATAGTGATTAATAAGAATAATGACCAATTATTTTTTGCACCGTTATTTCTTGGACACCCTGTATATACAACTATGGCCAAAAGAGTTGGAACACATTAATTTTTTGAGGGGAATGAGAACGGTATCATGAGAAATTACCTTTATCATCACTGATGTAGTTTGATTACTAATAATGAATTTAGTCACACTTGTCAAGATTTGTAAACTTTCTCAGAAAAATTTGGGATGCAATTATTATTCGCTATATTAATTTTAATATGTCATAATTTAATATGTCATAATTTTAATATGTCATAATTTTAATGTCATAATTTTAATGTCATAATTTAATGTCATAATTTTAATGTCATAATTTTAATGTCATAATTTTAATATGTCATAATTTAATCTCATAATTTTAATATGTCATAATTTTCCAGTTTTTTTCAGTTTCTTTATAAGTGTATTTAAACTACAAAGTGGTATGAAATTCAATACTTTAACGGCACATCTTTACTCAAAAGTAGGATGCACCTTTCATTGGATTTTATCGACCAAACTTAAAAAGTTTTAGAGGGATAAGAACTCATTTGGCCAAAGCTGGCTATGCCGTAATTAGATTTCCTGATGTTTTCTTATAAAGTCTATGTGGGAAAGAAAAAATAGAAGCCTTATACATATAAATTTAATGTCATTTAAGCCTCTCTGGCAGTGACGTCAGTTAGCACACACACACACACACACACACACACACACACACACACACACACACACACACACAAATAGAGATGCTAACGTGATGCAACTCTTTTCGCCAATGGTGGATTTGGCCAAAAGAGTTGTATGATCCTAATTTCTGTTAATACCTATCTTATTCAAAAAATTTTCACGGTGTTTCAACTTTTTTGGCCATATATATATATATAAATATATATATATATATCATGAACAAAGTTGAAAGTCCTTTAAAAACTCGTCTCAAATATTAGGACAAGAATTTTTTTTTTTTTTAAATGAATCACTATTTGACATATATAAAATAATGCTAATATATATATATACACACACACATACACACACACAAGGGCTCAAAATAAAATATAATACTAACTTATTCCTGATTAAAACCTATAAGGTACTACTTAAATACAATTTCTAAATATATTTGTGGCATACACGCGAAGACTTAAATTAAAGGTAAATTATCATATTCATGAAACCATGCTTGCAATAAAAAATCAAACACTCTTTCATGTTTCTGTCTAAAGTTTGTATAAATTAAGTAATATATATATATATATATATATATATATATATATATGTGGTGTGTGTGTGTGTGTGTGTTAGCAAATTATATGTAATTATTTATATAATTTATGTATGAAACTTTTATAATAAAGTATTTTTTATGTAAAATATACAGAGATTACAATTACATTAAAATTATTACTTCTCCTCTCTCTCTCTCTCTCTCTCTCTTATATATATATATATAATATATATATATATATATAATATATTAAAATGGCGGAAAAGCTATTTTTACTATATGTTTTTTCCGTCATTTTGCTATATAGGTGGCGTTCTCTGGCCCTTATAGGAGGGTCGTGGAGGATGTACTTCGGAAGATAAAAATAAAATTCTCCCGTAGTTAACTTTACACGAGGCCAATGTTTTCGCTCGATTTACGAAAGAGCCAAACAGTTAAGTTAATGAAACCATCAGTTTTTTGTATTATCTCCTCTGCATAGAATTCATTTGCATTTCATTTATTAATTAATAAAATTCTGGGAAAAAATTCGCCTAGAAATATAACATTCAGTAAAAAAAAGACATAAAAATTACTAAGTGGTAACACCTTGTTTTGTTTGGTTATTTTAACCTTTTTAATTAACAATATAAAAATTAAAAAAAACAAACGTAGTCATTGCTAATTAATTTATGCTTTTTAAAAATTTCATTTTCATTGGCGAACTTTTTTCCGGAATTGTATATACTGTATGTATTTCAAAGGTACTTTGTAAAGGTTTATTTTTTCATCTGATGAAATTTTTATTAACAAATGTGACATTTGATTCACAAACCATTTATAATTTTTAAAATTGATGAAAAATGTTGGCGAAACATTTATTTCTAACGTTATACCCATATTGAATATACACCTATATCGATGAAGAATATAGCTATATTTTTTTGTTTTAAATATTTATTATAGTATTTGGACTGCTTCGATGCTATAATTCTTCTATAAAATAGAAAAAAATTTAATAAATTTTAAATGTTGGATATATTATATATATAATATATATTATATGAGTATAGCGTTATTTTCAAACTTTATCTGTTATAATTATTTTTTAATGAACTATAATAATATAGAATTTGAAGTTATTCATGAGTAATAATTATTTTGTAATAAAACTATTTACTTACCAGGAAACCTATGCCCAAATAGTCTGTTATGGCGAGAGAGCAGCCATGGGTATAGTGGGTACTCTCTAGACATTGAGGAAGGAGGTAATGGAGTGCCCAACGAAGAAACTTGGCCTAAAAGTACTGGGTTTATTGGGCTTGGAATAGCTTGGGTATGGGAAAAGAGCCGCTAAAGGAAAACCAGGGGGCATTCCGAGTCCTGGCCCAAATGCCCCTAATGGGGGCTGTGAAAGCGATGTTGGTGGTTGGAATGGGTGAATTGGCTCTGGAAATCTAAGGGCTGGAGGCTTCCAGACGTCACCATTGGAAGGCTCTGGAGACCTGGTAATGCTAGGACTCCCCCTCGGAGGGGTTGATCCTGGTGAAGAAGGGGGGGAACGTCTTCCATTGTCTGAAGAAACTCTACCCACAAGACTGTCAATGGAGAAACCAAGTTTAGGCTTTGACTGGGTATGAGAAACGGACGCTGGGGGTGTTGGTAGCATGGGGATCACTACCACAGATGGTTTGAGGTCAAAACCTCAGCACCACACCACCAAATATTCGGAGATGGTAAAGTCATTACCTCAAAGGCATTAAGATGAAGCAATGTTTATATAAAGCCTTTAATAAAAAAATGAATAATTCGCCCAGAGGGCCACATCAACACTTTAAATTGGAAGAGCGAGAACGCCACAAGAGTAATGTTGACACTTACACGAAGTTCACTATATGGTTCATTCTACAAGAACTTACCGCCCATGTCGTCACAAACCTCTCTAAGCCATGATTGGTTGGCTAGGTCTTCAACAGCTGCTTATCTAAAAGATGATTGGCTTGGCAGTAGACTATATGTAATATTTACACTCGGCTTTTATTCAGCTAATATGCAACATTAATACTTTAGCGTTTTTTTAACATTATCCCAAATTTAAAAGTGCGACCCAGTTTCATTTGAGATGTAATTATCCTTCCCCTTAAAAGAACTGTATATATATATAATTGGTAATATTATTCACTTTAATAAATCCATACAACTGATAGTCTCATTGCTCAGTAGTGACGCCTAGCGTTCTTTTGTGAAAATAATCAGTAGGAGGGGCTTATATATGCTCCGCCCACTAGGCGGGACCACTTAATCGAATGAAAACAGATTTTCTATTGTTGCATCGGACTAAAAATTATGAGAATGTGTCCAAAATCTCTAGTGCTCATTGGTTAGTTTGAGGTTTTTAAAATTATGTTTTCCATTAATGGAAGACTAAATAGATCTTTTAATTTATATATTATATCGCGTTAATTTTAATGATTTAAAATTTATTCGACAGCGTAGGAACATTACGTAGCTTTCTATATTAATAGCTTTATATATTAATAATTAATTAATGCTTATCTAATAAAGTGGTGTTAGAGAATTACTTGATAAATATTGATCAGTAGTACTGTTCTGTACTATTCATAAACACGTTGAATTTTCAGTATAATATATATATATATATATATATATATATTAAATGCGCCTCGGTGGTGTAGTAGTTAGCGTCGCTGACTACGAATCCATCGGCCCCGGGTTCGAGACCCGACGGCAGCCGGCGCGCAGCAAAACCCAGTTGTTCATCCTTCCATACAATAAAGAAAGTGGTTGGTAGATAAATGGGTACCCTAGGTGGCCTAGTGGTTAAGACGCTGGGATGCTGATGGGGCGTGGTTCGGATTCCACGTTAAACTGTAGGTCTAAGGTGGAGTGAAAAGCTTGACCTTCGTCAGAATGAACAGTTCGGGCGGAAGCTAACCAAAGGTAACCAAAGATATATATTACTGACGTATGTGAATATTTTTATTTCTGAAACACCATTATGAAAATCTCTCTCTCTCTCTCTCTCTCTCTCTCTCTCTCTCTCTCTCTCTCTCTCTCCATATATATATATATAAACAGACCTTTCCCCAGCACAGCATTCAATTCTTCAATTCTCACCCTCTCTAAATTCCGATCGCTAATCCAATCATTTCTGTTGATCATTTAGCTTAACAATGACAATTACTTAAGAGAGTAACAGCAGGGAATAATCTAAGAATACTCGCACGCATTCACCAGTTGCTGTAACACAAATTAAGTCACTCCTCTAATTTGGAAGGGAGAGCTATCTATCGATTTTGAAGGTGCCATCACGGAGAAAGAATATTCCCCTTAACACACACACACACACACACACACACACACACACGAAGTAAGTCACTTTCCCGATGGGCTTCGAAGGGCTTAGTTTGAAAGTTCATTTCCTTGTAGGTCTATAGATCTATACTCATGTTTTTCACAGATATCAACTTGTATCTCTGTTGTCAGTGACCTTGAATGAATTAAGATCAGAGTCATTTGATGACTTTCTGTTTGATCAAGATACGAGAATTCTAAAAATGGTATCAAAGACACGAGGTCTTAATTAAGTATCGTTTTAGTATTTCGAAATTATCTTCTTTTTTTTTAATACCGTATGCCCGTATTCTTTAATTTCAAACGTCCATCAAATAGGTCTGATGTGTTACCTGCTGCCCAAGAAACTATAGTGCCGTGTTTGTCAGTTAAATTATAATGAAAACCACTGATGTTAACGTAACACCGTAACATCATAACACCTTTAGGCTAAATATCAGATTCACAACAATGAATTTTACGTGGGTAATTTACACCTTAGGTAAGTTTTTCAATATTAAATTAAGTTACGTTTGGTTACGTTGGGTTACGTTAGGTTACGTTAAATTATGTTTTGGTCATTATTTTGAGCTCTAAAAAAATTCACAGTAGTGAATCTTAAGTTTTTCCTCTTTCCTTTTTGATTTTAAGAGAATTGTCTCTTAATACCGTCCATTTTATACTATATATAATACATATAATACATATTTTATAATACATATACATTTTATAATACATATATAGTATATTCATAAATTGACTCCCTTGCCAATCTTCAACTTACTCATCTGTAGAATAAAGTATAACTGAATATACTGGGTTATAAAAGCGTAAATACTATTGAAGAGGAGATGGTAGGTACCAATCGACCAGGGAAGTACTCCGGGGGAACGTTAGGCAGGAGACAGCGAGTGCTGGAACTCGCGTTTCTCCTATCACTGTCCTCCTTAGCTGATCTTTTTCCGTGTCTATCTATCTCTGAGCATCGCAGCATGCTCTCAAATAAACACTTCTTCTATTTCTCAGTACACATACATACATCTTACACACTACGCGATCTTTTCAAGATTAAAAAACAAAAACACAAAATGTGAACCTTGATTTTGGCTATCTCTTTCTCCTTCTATTGGAGTAGGGGGGGGATTTTGGGAGGTATTCGCCCTTGGCCCCTTCTTCCTGCATGGAAAAAACTGCTCATACATCAAAAACCCTCTTTATTCAAGTTAAACAAAAAATTATTTAGATTTTAGATCGATTTTAACTTTTGTTAAACTGAGATAAACAGCGTTAAACTGAAAGCATATTTGGTTTAGATTAAACACACATAAAATTGTACTTACCTTGAATTGGGTTTGATCTTATATGAGACATTTAAAACTAATTAATTCTAAGTCAATACATAAAATTTGTTTAATTTAAGCCAAATTTATTTTGAAGTAACATCATTAATTTATTTTACTTTTTAACAAAATTGGACCTCATAAATTTGAACACAGTAGTTCCTTCATCTAAAGTCCAAAGAAGGTTTTTCGAAATTAAATAGTTTTTTAGTGTAGGCGAAATTATACTGCATGACATATAAAATGCATCATACGCTATACTCTTTTTCAGAGAGAGAGAGAGAGAGAGAGAGAGAGAGAGAGAGAGAGAGAGAGAAAATAAGTGATAAATTGAATATAGAGGAATCACTTTAATTCCGAATACATTTTGAAGGGTCAGAATCCTGCTCTCAAAATGAATAGATAGTGTCAAAAATTGACTGATTAGATATTGAAAGACCTTTCCCTGTGTGGTCTGGAAGAAGCCAAAATAAGCTATACGTGGAGGAAGGCAGGTGATAAGTGTGTGTGTGTGTGTGTGTGTGTGTGTGTGTGTGTGTGTGTGTGTGTAAAGCAAAGAAATTAAAACATTGTTTATAAGCTGACAAAAAAGACATAGAATTGAAATAAAGGGTCATGTCTTTTGAATAAATATGATCTTTTGGAGATGAGGAATTCAAATTTGGTTTTGTACAAAGATATTTGAACGAGGAAATAGGTTTAGAGGAAGGATAGGTTCACTTAAGAGGATTTAAGAAATGAATACTTTGTCTTTCAATGTCTACTTTTTAATCTATTGTTCGGGTATAAGTGCCCTGTCTAAAATTTAGTTTTGTAATTTTTCTGATATACAATTTGGGCGGAAGCAAAACCAGTGTTACCAAGGTGTGTGTGTATATATATATATATATATATATATATATATATATATATATATATATATATATGTATGTATGTATAGCACATGTGTAAATATAAGTATAATTGTCACACTAAAAATCGTGTGTGTATATAAGGCCTGTTCGTAATTACTCAGTTATAAGGCAAATATTTGGTTTCCTCATATAAATATATCATTAAATGCAAGGTTAAAAGTTTATTTTCATCCCGTGATGAAACATGAGATTGAAATGCTCAGTCTTCAATTATAGGAAATGAGATGACAAGAAATCATCTCTTTTTTTTAAATGAAGGTTCTATATCACACACACACACACACACACATATATATAATATATATATATATATATATATATATATATACACACACACACACAACACATATATATATATATATATACAGGTATATTATGACGCTATCCTGCGTTTCTGTTCTATTGTTCGAATCCGGTGACTTAGAAGCAAATAATGGAGTTGTTAGAGCTGACTACGGGTGACTTGTCCTTTGTTGTTATTAGATTTATGAAGTCTGCAGTACAAATAGGAAGTTATTAGCTGCCTATTAGAAGCCATTTCACTCGACTTGTCGTGAATTAAAGCGAGTGGTCGCTGTAGTGTTATCAAAACGAACGACGTTTGCTATTCGCGATAGCTATAGTTTATATAAACTCAAAAGGAATAGTTCGCGCTCCGCTGTTTGTGTGTGTGTGTGTGTGTTTGTGTTTGTGAATCAGGGCTGCAGAATCATAAACATTTGGCTTTTAAGACAGGATTGAATGCCCTTTTTTTTTTTTTCAGCTGAAACTCTTTTCAGCGTCAAAAGACCAGTTTCTGAAATAAACAACCAATTAATGTGTCAATTATATTTAAAAATTTCAGCTTCTTTTCAACGATAAAGCTTTTTTTTTCTTTTTCTTTTTCTTTTCTTAACGAAAGCTTTTCTCAGGATTTTGCATTGAAAAAAAGAGTATAATATTTTACGATCATTAAATGCAAAACTTAGAAATGACTTTTAGAAAGTGTCCTTTTTTAACGCTTATTTTAGAAGTTATAAACACAAAACATGATGAAAAATAGACCTAAAATTCTGGAAAATAAACGCTAAATTGAAGCTCGAATGAAGCCTTCATTACAACATATTGTTAAGGATGTGACGCGTTCGGTAGAAAGGACTTTATAAACATTCTGAATGGGAGATTTACACACACACACACACACACACACACACACACATAATATATATATATATATATATATATATATATTATATATATATATATATCATTGATTTATAGGTATAAATTATGGTAATGAATGGCAAAAGGAGTAGGATCTCTTCCCTATTTATTTTAAAAGGGGACCTTATCTAAATTATGCTTTACAAAGGAGAAACTCAGAATTTGTTTCTTCACACATATTCGTACAATTATGAACTTAAAGGTAAAATATAAGCGTAAAACCCAAATAGATAGATAGATAGATAGATAGATAGATAGATAATAGCTCATTGGGTTATTTAATAAACGACATAAATACTTTATTTGCAAATATTTATCCTTAAAGAAATAAAGGAATATCTCGCTTTATAATCGAATAATGCAGTATAATTCAGCCAACGAGGCAAGGCCGGAGCCCCGTTTCTACCCGGCAAAGCCAATAAAACGAGTATTATCCAGCCTCAATTCTTCTGATGAAGTGACGCCAGAGGAACATATTTAGCTTGGTTCTTTACAGTTTTATTATGGATCCTACGCTGGTCATTTGACAACTTACCCCATTTGTCCCCAAATGGCGGATTGAGTCGTTACTTTGAGCATTTAATTTTTACTGTTAATATATTTGCATTAGTGTAAGGGATATATATTTTACAGTGTCTTCGTCTTATATTCAACTGTAACGTATAAGGGTATTTCGCGCGCGCATATAATAGATTTAAATTATTATTAAGGCTTTATATCTATAGCCATTTATTATAGCTTAAATGGTTTTAAAGTTTAGTTTCTTATAAATTAAAAAAAAGATGTATTTATTTTGTTAATTCATTTCAGTACTGAAGAGAAGGCATTTGACTCACTTTTGGCTCTACTATTTTATGATATCATTTCATGCTCTAACGTCTAGTGTGTGTGTGTGTGTGTATATATATATATACTGTATATATGATGTAGGAAAATTATATATATATATATTACTTATTAAGTTATTATGCATATTTTACAGTTTCAGTTGTAGCCCCGAATTGGCGGGGGTGGCAGGCGGTTTTGCCGGCATTGCCCTTGGCCCCTCCTACCCGCATAAAAAACTACAAATTTTTAATTAATTAATGTAATATGATTATATTAATAACTTTAAATATTTTTAATTTTACTCTTGCAATAATTTTAATATGTGATGTTTTAGTCCCTGAAGATGTTCCTGAAGGTCCAGATGCTCCTGAAGTCCCTGAAGGTAGTCCAAAAACGTTCGAACGAATGCCACTACTAAATTTTTCTTTCATTATATTATTTATATTGAAATTAAGATTTCCAAAACGAAATTCACTAGCTGATATAATATATATATATATTATATATATATATATATATATATATATATATATATGTGTGTGGTGTGTGTGTGTGTGTGAAATTTATTTAAAGAATGTCTCAAATATTAACTACTAACATCAAATAAATAGTTCTTAAATATATTCACATAACATCCAGTCAAGTGATCCCCCAAAAAAAGTGTTCCTAAAAATAATTTGCTATAGAAATAATTTTTAGAACACTTTTTCTTGGATCACCCTGTATAGTCAAAATCGAAAATAAAAAAAGCATTACTTTAATGTCGAGTAGCTTTTCCGTTTGTTTCAAGAAGCGATGAAACACATCCTTGCACAAAGTTTCGGTAAGGTGGCATGGTGATAATTTTGTTAAAAATAATTCTAATTTTCCATTTCAGCTGTCATGACTGTAGGAGAAGTGTTCGTTTTTACAGGTGAGATGAAGGTGTTCTCAAATGTGTTCATTAGCGTTCATGTTCTACATTCTGAAGCAGCGATGAACAACCTTTCTGACGAAGGGTCAAATCACAAACTCGACTTCAGAAACTGCCCCAAGGTTAAATGCATTTTTTTTAAAATTTCAATAAGGGCTTAATTGATAATAATAATAAACTCATTTTAATAAGGGCTTAATTGATAATAATAATAAACTAATTTTAATAAGGGCTTAATTGATAATAATAATAAACTAATTTTAATAAGGGCTTAATTGATAATAATAATAATAAACTAATTTTAATAAGGGCTTAATTGATAATAATAATAAACTAATTTTAATAAGGGCTTAATTGATAATAATAATAAACTAATTTTAAAGCAAAGCCAAAAAATTGAAAATTAACATTTTCAAATAATCAAAACAAATTAAAAAAAAAAAGGTTTGCTTACGGGTTTAATTCATTAATTTGTGTCAATAAAGGAAATAAATTGGCAGAATTGGCAGAAAGTTACTAAGATTCATTGGCTGACAAATGCTCTAAATCAAAGATGGGGAACCTTTAGATAGATAGAATAAGATAGAATAACCTTTATTAATAATAATAAAATAAAACTTTTTTCAATTTACAAACGACATGAATAATTGTGAAGCTCGACTCTTTATTTTATTTAATTTGGCCTTTAAGCTTTAGGCTTTACTGGGCTCTTATTAAAAATAAACAGCTAGTTGTTATTAGTTAATAATAATAATAATAATAATAATAATAATAATATTTTATGGCGGGAAAATTTTAACTAAAATACTCTTTACTGGGAAAACTGCAGTTTTAAAAATAGTTTGGGACATAATTAAGGTGTCAATACTGTATGACTTTAAGTAATCAAATTGTCCGCGGGCAATTAAAAACTAGGCCGCGTGGGGCAGATTCCCTACCCCTGCTCTAAAGGAAATCTACTAGCAAATATTTCGTTAAATGCAAATTTGTTCAAATGTTTTAATAATAATTATTTGAAATTATTAATTTCTAGGTTTTCACTAATTATTTTGCTGGATATTGGAACAGACGTTTCACTAAGCATCTGGTTTGACAGCCGCTTAAATGTTCTCACTAGTTAGTTTTATTCCCCCACCCCCCACCCACCCCAAAATGGAAGAAAACTGCTTCTATAAGTGTGAAGATTACAAAATCACAACTTTCTAAAGCTCCAGAAAGTAGAGATAGATCTAAATATCTGAAACATTTAGTCGGCTCTGAAGATAGATACTGAGCGAAATGTTTACTTTAATCCAACAAAGTAATTAATGAAAAATCTAGAAAAATAATCATTTTAAATTATGAATGTGTGAATGAATAATTCTTTATTTCTAAAATAACTTTCACAATTTTGCTATTTTTGTTGTTAACAATAATGTTAACATAAAATAAATATGTTTATTTTATTTTATTTTAAGATTTAGGCTTTACTGGAACAAATTTATGTTTCGTGAAATACAGTATTCAGATTTCCTTTAGAGTAACAATTTCCAACCTGGGGTACGCGGAGCTGTTTTAGGTGGTACGCGAGAGGGTTTTAATGTGCAGCTCCTAATTAATAATTAGTTTAATGATAATGTATTTAAAAAGTAATATTAGTTATACAGGGTGGCCACGAAGTCCCTTTGCATGAAAAACGAGGGCAACATACAGATATGCTGTAATTTCACTGCAAGGGGATTTTGTGGCCACTCTGTAGATGACTAAATCGCAACCTTTCCGATTGTGGTACTTAGAATAAAGCATGGTGGTACGTCGACCTAAAATGGTTACGTGGGAATCCCTCCTTTAGAGTATAGGTGCTCAAAAGAAGAGCTAGTAGCAGTTTTGTTTCTTCCAGCGATTTTAGAAGTGTGACACGCGTCTCAATCCTCCATACTACAAACAGTAAAGTTGCTTTGATATGAAAATATTAAACCATTTGGTTCTCTATTACGTATGGAAATAGGTTAGGAAAGGTTTCTCTCAGAATTAAATTCCAAATTGGGGACCGCATAGACAATAACCGGGAAGGAACGTACTGGCTCTCTTTTTTGATCCTATATACCAAAAAACTATACCAGAAAAGGAACCTGTACAATTGGTATTGGAAATCCCTTATAAATTATTATTACTTGGAAAGTTAAGGTTACAAATACCCCATTTAGGGTACTTCGCCTTGAATTCTTTACGAACTTTACTGCTTACAACGCAGCAGGATAGCTGTTTACAATGCAGCAGGATAACTGTTTACAATGCAGCAGGATAACTGTTTACAATGCAACAGGATAACTGCTTACAATGCAGCAGGATAACTGTTTACAATGCAACAGGATAACTGCTTACAATGCAGCAGGATAACTGTTTACATTGCAACAGGATATGTGCATTTTCTGCAAAATACTTCTGGGACAGTGGTAGGAAATAATTCTAAAGAATGTATAAGCATTTAGTAGAATTAGCGGCCTTACATTTCATCAACTTGACATTCTACCGACAAGTTATTATTAGGTTAGATTAAATTAGTTTAGGTTAGGTTAAGATTAGGCTGACCATACGTACCGTTTTGAACGGGACAGTACCGTTTGTTTTATATTCCTGGCCGTCCCGTCGTTTAATAAAAATGTCAATTTTGTCCCGGTTTATGTACTTACTTTTTCATGAATACAGAATATTACATAACCCCGTCCCTTTTTTGCCATCCCAATGTCCCGTTTTTGTCTCAAGGAAATATGGTCAGCCTAGTTAAGATACGTTAGGTTACGCTAGGTTAGGTTAGGTTAAATTAGGTTAGATTAAGTTAGTTTTTCAGAGTGTCGATGTTCGTTTGGTCTTGTTGACGAAATGGTTATATAGGTCCCAGAATTAGGGCGTTCCACAACGAATACCAAGTTAATCTTCTCCCAAATTTCCGCAAATACCATGACTCTAAAACAACCATGTTGAAGTATAGATTCAAGAAAAGATTCTGAAATGTTTGATTAGCTGTTTTCCATACTCATGTGAGCTGATTAGGCTGCGTGCGACTCCTTACGATATCGACGAGCCTCGTACCTGAACTGAATCTCACGCAGCAAACCAGAGCTCTTTACGTCTGCTCTGAACCTCTGCGCATAATGGTCGTCCTGGTCGGTGATTAGCTTCTTGTTTATTTGTCTGACAAAAATTTGTTATGATGTGATGAAGTGTCTCATTTGCAAAGTCATGATTTTGACTTATTTGTCTACTTCTCACTCGACCATGCACAATTTGATTGTCCAATCACGCGACCACGAAAAACCGCAATACATCAAAAATACCAACTGTATTGAAGTATTTTCAAAAGTCACATGCACAGTTTAGATCCAGAACACGTTCTACTTGTGACCTGAAAACAGTCTTTGCACGTAAACATACCTGTTGAAATAACTTTTTTTTCAGATGTTCATTTTACCTTGGCGCCGTTCGATTAACAACTGTTTAGTTTATAACAACTCCGATTTCATAAACTGGTTGTACAACTCATGTCAAAACTCAATATATCCCTCGGGGGTGTAGTGGTTAGCATCGCTGACTATGAACTCACCGGCCCTGGGTTCGATTTCGAGCGAAAGCAGGAGGCGAACAGCTTACCCAGCATAGGTTGATAGAAAAATGGAAACCCTGGGTAGCCTAGTGGTTAAAGACGCTGAGTTGCTGATCTGGAGGTCGTGAGATCGAGTCCGGACTTTGTAATTTCTGATCACCCATGGGGGTCGTGGTTCGGATTCCACGTTAAGGTGTAGGTCCAAGGCACAGCAACAAGCCTGACCTTCGTCAGCATAAACAGTTCGGGGGGAAGCCAAAACAAGGTTAACAAGGTTTTACATATATATATATATATATATATATATATACACACACGCCTCGCCTCGGTGGTGTATGGTTAGCGCCGCTGACTACGAATCCATCGGCCACGGGATTGAGACCCAATGACGGCAGGCGCCACGCAGCAAAACCCATCTGTTCATCCTTCCACGCAATAAAAAAATTGGTTGATAGATAAATGGGTACCCTGGGTAGCTTGTGGTGAAGACGCTGAGCTGCTGGTGGGCGTAATTCGGATTCCACGTTAAAGTGTAGGTCTAAGGTGGAGTGAGAAGCTTGACCTTCGTCAGAATGAACAATTCGGGCGGAGGCAAAACCAAGGTTATAGTATATCCTTCAATCAAAAGTAAGGACAAGGTTGTTTATAGATTATAAGTTTTAGTTCTGAAGAAAGTAAAGGCTTTAGGTAGCTCGCCGCATTATCGCGAAGTATATAGAAAGAGTCAACGCATTAACGAGGCTTCCGTACGTAACTCATCAAAACTGAAATCAGTGGTGACATAGTTTATCACATTCCAATGAGTGGTGTCCAATCCACAATCGTACGCATGCATGATTCATCAGGAGGAAGATGCATCACAATTTTGTCTTTCCTTCCTGAGGCAATCCAAATGCACCCATTCTAATAACAAATTCATTCATGGCACCTCATGCTTGCTCTACACAAACTGGACCAAGAACTCACAATATCTGCAATTTCAAGACTTCCATTTATATAATATATATAATATATATATATATATATATCGGGTGGCCCAAAAAAAATGGCACCAAATTTGAGAAATGATATCTCAATAACCATTGCAGCTAGGGACTTAACAAAACAACCAAATGAAAGATAATTCTTTTCTCTTTAAATACTTATTCTATGGCTTGATGGTTATAAGCCCATATAATGCCCAAAATTGGCTTCCAAAAAAATATATAAAAAAAAGTTGCGCATTTATATTTATTCCTTGATCCTAATTTTAAATGAAATTTTCTATTCCAGACCCCTCAAGATGGGATTGAGAGAATCTGATAAGAACATTATACAAGCACTACGTGAAGAAAAAGATATTCATTAAACAGAATCCTTTACGAATTTCCAAATAGAAATGGAAAAAAAGAACTGTGGCACATTTTTACAAAAACTTAAAGAAACCGGCAGCAGTCAACGGCGTCCGGAAGTGGTCGACCAGAAACTATTAGAACGCCAGAAAACATTGAAAAAGTAAATGAAATGGTTTTAAGTCAAGAGGAACAACCGGGAACAAGTAAAAGTGAACGTGAAGTTGCGAAAGAAACCGGGATTTCACGTTCATCAGTACAGCGAATTATTCGCTGTACTGATGAACGTGAAATCCCGGTTTCTTTCGCAACTTCACGTTCACTTTTACTTGTTCCCGGTTGTTCCTCTTGACTTAAAACCATTTCATTTACTTTTTCAATGTTTTCTGGCGTTCTAATAGTTTCTGGTCGACCACTTCCCGGACGCCGTTGACTGCTGGCGGTTTCTTTAAGTTTTTGTAAAAAATGTGCCACAGTTCTTTTTTTCCAATTTCTATTTGGAAATTCGTAAAGGATTCTGTTTAATGAATATCTTTTTCTTCACGTAGTGCTTGTATAATGTTCTTATCAGATTCTCTCAATCCCATCTTGAGGGGTCTGGAATAGAAAAATTTCATTTAAAATTAGGATCAAGGAATAAATATAAATGCGCAACTTTTTTTTATATATTTTTTGGAAGCCAATTTTGGGCATTATATGGGCTTATAACCATCAAGCCATAGAATAAGTATTTAAAGAAAAAGAATTATCTTTCATTTGGTTGTTTTTTTAAGTCCCTAGCTGCAATGGTTATTGAGATATCACTTCTCAAAATTGGTGCCATTTTTTTTGGGCCACCCGATATATATATATATATATATATATATATATATATATATATATATATATATATATAGCAAACCCACAAGGAAAAAGAAAAATGATTCAAGGCCTTTCCTGTATTCTTTTTCCTTGTGGGTTTGCATCATTCATTCATTTCACGTGTTTAATTGTGAAATTCATCCCATATATATATATATATATATATATATATATATCCCTCTTTATCTGTATAATCACATTTTAAATGTAGCGAAATATTAGTCTGGAATATATTTTTATTCGCTTTCAGCTTACTTCTGCACGTACATACTAATTTGCGGGCGTTCGCCCTTGGCCCCTCCTTCCTGCTTCAAAAAAAAAAAAATAATCAAAGGCCATCTGTGTAATATCAAATCTTTATATAAATGCCTGTGTGGCATTTGCTGGCGTAAAATCTGCTCTTTTGTGATATTTAAACCGGTTAATTATAAACTAGTTGTAAGCTCTTTATGTATGTAAGATTACATATATATATATATATATATATATATATATATATATATGGCTTTGCAATACATCTCTTCCTATATATATACACACGACAATGTGATAACTTAGATTCAGTTCATTATACGTTCGCTTAAATCGTTCGTTATAGGTGTCTAAATCCTCATTAAAAAGCTTTTGTAATCGCTTTGAATGCAAAAGCTTTAAAATGTCATACATAACTCCAAACGACATTTATAAACAAGCATATAAATATTTAACTTAGGGGTCAAATGCAGAGCTTAAAAAGGATTCCAGAATGCGTTTATTTCTTAATAAGTAAAAGCTAAAATCCAGCAGTATACATAGCTATAAATGGCATTATCTGAATAGGAGCGTTTCTGTGCTCGTATATATATATATATATATATATATATATGTAAATATGTATTTATCTGTGTACGTGTATATGTTTTTGATGTTGAAAACACGATAAGCAAACAAGAGACACACACACACAAACAACATTAATCAAAAAGCTAATTTTAAATGTCAATCTAATTAAGATTGTTGGTTTATCTGCAAACATAGTCACCCCCATCAATTAATGATGTATCAGTTGAAGTCTTTATTATTATATTATTTATTATTATTATTATTATTATTATTATTATTATTAGAAAGGATATGACCCCCACCTTTATTATTTTCTTAACCTTATGATTTTTGCAATAGAATGGAGGCATTAACGATTTTGCAACATTTCCATTAAAATTATTGTTGGTAGCCGTGAAATCAATTTATAATGATTATAACTAAATTAAAAATGCCATATAAAATATACAAAAGTATGGCACATCAAATGTTTGTTTTGTTTTTATCCCCCACGACAAAGATAAGATAATGAAATTGTCAATCATTTTTATTAATTTTTATTTCATTTTCACGAAAATCACGTACCATTACGTACGTGAAACCCCCTCAATGAGGGTTATTAAACACGGCTACGAAAGAATAATATCGCACACGAAAAATCATACATCTTAATAATAAGGCGTACCTGAACAGGTGTAAAAGAGAAAAACACACCCCTCTAATAAGTGAATGACGTAAGGTCTGGCTTTTATCCATCAATCTGAGCTAAGCTTACCTTTTTGTGCATTCATTTAAGCTATCTGGGCCCAAATCTTAATAAGAAAATATACCACAGCAGATGAATTCACCGATGGAAAATTGGGATATACGCAAACATTCAGAAATTAAGATTTTTCGTAACAAAAAATTGAGGGGTTCTGTAAGTTTTCCTGACATTTGCTATTAATTTTTCTGAAGTGTGATAGATGAAACTGTATTGTTTTAATTATATATATATATATATATATATATATATATATATATACACAGGGTGAGCCACATAAAAGCGTCCCCAAGAAAATATTTCATATTTCTTTTCTATATGTAAAATTTTCTTGGGGGTCGCTTTTAAAATGTGGCTCACCCTATGTATATATATACAGTATATATCTTGAAATAAGTTTATATAAATGAACACTGTACTTTCATATATTACATTTACTGCAAACCGCAGTTAATTTTTTTTACCTAATAAGAATCACTAAGAGAAAATGCAGCAAAAAATTATAATTAGTTGTAACTACGAACAACCGTTAAACGCGATGATTGCTCTGAATATTTAACTGTGTTATTAGAAACGTAAATCATGGTTAGAATATTCAATGCGTGATTGAATTAACCATGAATCTGGATTGGTTTTCAATTAATCATGTTAAATTTATCTATTTTAATTGCAAGTATATTTTTCCGTGTGAGGCAAGATGAAAATAGAACAGTTAACCCATTAGTGGTGAACGTCACTTTACTGACTCTGTTCTGGCTAACGCCAGACGATTTTATTCAGTCTCGGGAAAGATCTCTCTGCACTAATGGGTTAATATAATGACTACTGAACTAACGGAAAATCAGACATTTTGGATTTCGTATTCAAAAGGTTATTGGTCATTTTAATTTTTAGATCGTCTTTCGTCAACAAGGTAAAGCTGCATAATTCATCAGGAGCAAGTTGAATTTTCGGCTTATATTACTTCTTTGAAGTCATGTTCACGTAGATAGTTGTAGATTTGTGTAAGTAATTATGAATATATTTTATGAATGTGAAATATTAAGGAAATTTTTTAGAGGTGAAAAAATGTACCCTTGAGGAACCTCTGAAGATGTTGCGTGCGTAGATCCCTCATCGCACGGAGGTAAGGTTCGTGGTCCTGCCCCTCTCTCTCTCTCTCTCTCTCTCTCTCTCTCTCTCTCTCCCTCTCTGAATATATATATATATATATATATATATATATATATACTGCACAATTTTCTACATAACTCTCATTTAATTATGATACCTGAGCTCACATAAATATTTTTTCCTTGTAAACTTGTATTGAAATAAATTTAATCAATTCCCATCAATTGGTGAAATTTATTATTTAATTTCTTTTGAGATATTGTATAAATTCTGTAGTAAAAATGAATGAAATTTTACAAAGAACCTCAATTCCGGTAAAATATTGTAGTTCTCGTCTCTAACCGTCAACATATATATACTTTTCACATCGTAAAGATTACGCATAAAACAAAGCCCCACAAAGTTTCAAGTAGAATATATATTAGTAACAGATGCTTTCAAACAAAAAGCATTATTTATAAGATTTATACAGTTAAATAGCTCAAAACTAGTTTACAAAGAACAAGTAACCAAAAAAAAAAATTTTAAAACAAATAAAAATATCGTGTCTAAACTATTTTTAACAGGTCGTATATTATCGGTTGAAGAAAAACAAAAAAATAAAATCCGCCATCTTTAATCGCTTCTTAAAGAAAAGCTAAATTGTCTTTTAAAAGGTATAAAAATAATTAAAATGAGAAATAAGCTTCTAATATTTTTTTAAAAAATATATCTGATCTTCTTATTGAAATTGAACGGTAAGACAAAAGAAAGATTTTAAATGTATGCCTTCATCAGTCTTAAAATACCCTAACCCATTTCTCCTCCATCTGTCGGTTTATAACGATAGGTTATCAACCTATTCCAAAGAACTATTCTATTCTTTTTTCTTCTTTAGTTTTAGTGGGCGTCCGTTGTGGAAGAGAAAGCCTAATTTATTCAGGAGTTTCTTGTCTATTCCATTCCAACATTGTTCTTCACACATGCTTTGAGGAAGAGTTTATTGGGTAATGAATGCCTTCAACTGTATAAACCGACTCGGTATTGTGTAAGTAAACACAGTGAAAATAACTATTAATTTCTCTAATAACTACATCTACCAGTAAGGCTGGACCATGAAATTGTGTAATCGTTTTAAAATTGTTCGTCCGTGTTTCCAAAAGGGTTAGGCGGTAAAACTGGCCCTTATTTAACAAGGGCCTTAGGTGCCATTTTATGATTTCATATATTCGGGTTGATCGATCGTTTGGCAGTGTTTAATTTAAATGCTAAGTTGTAATATCATGCTTATTATCAATGTCTTTAACATTGAGCTAGCTCGAGACAAGCACTTATAATAGGGTTAACTTGATGCTTTTACAGCTAATAATCACTTACGAATCAAACTTGTTTTATTTGATTTGGTATTTGCTTTGATTTAGATTTTTAGATTTAAAATGGAAGATAAAATTTGAAGTATTTATTTTTGAAAATTTATAGTTATAAAAAAAGAAGCCAATTTTGCTTCGGGATTTAATATAAATTGTATTTAAGCAATTGTTAGTTATACAATGAGCTTATCTCAACACACTAATTAATATACAACTATAGGAATGTCCTCACACACACACACACACACACACACATATCTATCTATATATATATATATATATATATATATATGTATGTGCAGAAAAGCACGTTAGATATATCCTAACCCAGAAATTATCCGTAGTTAAAAAATAAACAAAGATCCTAATTATACGCCTAATAATGGTAATCGCTATCATGTGGGCAGTCCTATTCTCCAAATCTGTAAGAAGGCATCCCAGAACCCGTTTTCTTTCATCCCTCCCGACTCGTTACGCGAACAGAGACTCTCCTATTAAAATTCATGAAATAATTGCATGCCATCATTGTGTGTTAAAACGGAAAGGCAGACGTGCATGCGTGTGTGTGTGTGTGTGTGTGTGTGTGTGTTACCATGAATACAAAGGTGTGGGAGTTTATGATTGATTAATGAGTTCGGATAAAAAATATTTAGATATTAAATTATATTGAAATATGTACGGTTTGTAAAGTGATATATGTATATAGGCCTATATATATATATATATATATATATATCACTTTGCATAGCTAGCTATGTCTTCAACTACATAATTTGATGAACATTTTTTAATTTTCTTCAAAGACTCTTATCCTACTCGAAATTAGGCATTTTTATGCATGTATTCAAACAGTTACCATCTGAAGTAGTTTCCCTTATATGGACACATGATTTGAAAATCAATGAAACGGAGCCTCACCCGAAAAAGCGAAAACGAAGGGGGGGAAAAAAAAATGAGGTAAATACAGGGTGATCTAAAAAGGTGTTCCCAAATATAATTTATTGCACATTATGTTTTTTTAACAACTTTTTGGATCACCTTGTATATTAAATATTTGTTATAAAACGGACCATAGTATGTGTAAGCACTCAGTGTACTTTATATACTGTATATATATATATATATATATATATAGAGAGAGAGAGAGAGAGAGAGAGAGAGAGAGAGAGAGAGAGAATAACAGCAAGTTGGTGTTAATACTGAAACTGAAAGAAAATATGCAACATAGCAGAGGATTCGTCCCCGCCCACCCTGGGTCACGTCCCGAGATTGTTACCCACTGCACCATCTGGAAAACCAAAATATTCCTTTCAAATGCAGATTTGAATGTACTTCGATATATATACTTACTTTATATACTTTATGAGGGTTTGAACGACAGTTCAAGATCAACCTGCGGTCGACCCCTCTGCAGCATTTCGCCTCATTTGCTGGATTTGATGAAGGAGGGAATTGCTTTCTTATCTCCTCCTGCCCTCGTAGCCAGTCAGGGACTTTGCGGAGAAATCTGTCCAGCTGGTTCTTGAAGTTATTCAGGTCGGTGTGCTGGAGATTCCTCACTTCTTTTGGTAGGGCATTGAAAAGTTTTGGGCCTCGTATTCTGAGGGTATTTTCCATCCTCGTTTTCATGGCCTCCTGTCCCATCGCAACTGGGACAGTACAAAATTTGCCTCTTCTCTCATTCCATTTTGTTTCTATTTCAATTCCTAAGGTTAGGGACAAAACCCTCGAGTATTTTCCATATGTATCATATATTACTGTGTACCGCTCGCAGTCTTCATTCCAGAGAGTAGAGTTTCAGGAATTGTAGTCGAGACCAGTACTCTTCACCATTCCTTTCCCCTATTTTAGACGTAAAAGTCCTTTGTATAGCTTCATTGTTCGCAATGTCTCGTTTTGTGTGTGGGCTTGTGAGTAGTGAACAATACTGAATTATCGGTAGGACTAGATTCTTCCATAATTTGAGCATGATGTTTGCTTTTCTGCTGCGGGAAGCTCCTCCAGATGATTCCCATTATTTTTCTAGCCGTTATAATTTTGATTTTATAGTGCTCTCTGAATTCTGTATCCGACGACATTATTACTCCAAGATCCCTGACTTGTGGATTTGGTGTTATCTGTTTGGCTTGCGGAGTTTTGTACCCTTTATTCTGTACTCTTTGTTATTACCATATCTTAGAAGTTGGAATTTTTCTTCGTTGAACTTCATATTGTTGTCTTCTGACCACTTGAATAATGTTTCAATGCCATTTTGTAATTTCTCTATGTCACCTTCGCTCGATATTTCCTTGCATATCTTTGTGTCATTTGCGAAACATGATACAGTACTCTCATTAATATCTGCAATCATTATTATGAACAGCAAGGAAGCTAATACTGTCCCTTGTGGGACAGAGCTCACGACTTCCGAGACTTCCGATTTAACTCCATTTGCTACCACTCTTTATGTTCTTTGAATCAGAAAATTAAATATCTATCTCCCTAGCTTTCCAGTAATTCCTGTACTCTTAAGTTTGTGTGCCATAATTCCATGGTCACATTTATCGAAGGCTTTAGCAAAGTCAGTATATATTATATTTATGTTTTGTCCTCGACACAATGTTTCCAATATTTTCTGCTGGTGGTCTAATAGCTGTGATAGGCATGATTTTCCAGCCCTGAAGCCATGTTGATTTGAGTTGTATAAATTCTTTTCTTGTAGGTAGTAAATAGTTTTGCTTCTAATTAACGTTCAAATCACTTTATAAGGTGGGAGGTGATTGCTACTGGCCGATAATTCTTGGGCATTGCTCTGTTACCACCTTTAAATAAGGGGGCAATGTTCGCGTTCTTTAATGTGAAGTGCAATTTGTCCTGTGTCAAGTGATTTCCTTCATAGTAAGTATAGTGGCTTGGTTATTTCTTCAGAAACATGGTACTCCATGTGTCTGGCTCTGGTGCCGAATTGTCTCGCATCTGTGATGGAGCCTTAATTACATCTCCTTCCGGGAACTGTAAATCTATTAATAGGTTTGTGCTGGGATTTGTTCTTGTCTGGTTTGTATCAATGTCGAAAAATTCA
>JAJOZX010012150.1:70000-85000 GCA_023014485.1 Bathynomus jamesi
CCACGTCGGGCTAGCATCATGAAAAGAAAAAAACTATGGTATTTGTCATTTACCATTACTTATTCGGACTATAGTGGATTTAATATCCCAGAAGAGTTCCTTGTTCCATGCACTGTCTGTGTGTATCATAAAAAAAATCAGGGGACCATTCTGAGTTCATTCCCATATATATATATATATATATATTATATATATATATAATATATATATATATTACTTTTGTTTACTTTGTTGAGTTTGAACGACGGTTCAGGATCGACCTGCGGTCGACCCCTCTGCAGCATCCCGCCTCATTTGCGGGACTTGGTGAAGGAGGGAATTGCTCTCCGATCGCCTCCTGCCTCGTAGCCAGCCACGCATGGCTGGTCAGGGACTTTGCACAAGAATCTGTCCAGCTGGTTCTTGAAGTTATTCAGGTTGGTGTGCTAGAGATTCCTCACTTCTTGGAAGGACATTGAAAAGCTTGGGCCCCGTATTCTGAGGGTATTTTTCATCCTCGTTTTCATGGCTCCTTGTCCCATCGCAGCTGGGACCGTACAAAATCTGCCGCTTCTCTCATTCCAGTTTGTTTCTATTTCATTTCTGAGGTTAGGGACAGAGCCCTCAAGTATGTTCCATATGTATATTATTGTGTACCGCTCTCGCCTTCTTTCAAGAGAGTAGAGTTCCAGGGATTGTAGTCGAGACCAGTAGTCTTCACCTTCCGTTTCCTCTATCTTAGACGTAAAAGTCCTTTGTATAGCTTCAATGCTCGCAATGTCTCTTTTTCTGTGTGGCTTGTGAGTACTGAGCAATACTCAATTATTGGTAGGACTAGACTCTTCCATAATTTGAGCATGATGTTTGCTTTTCTGCTGCGGAAGCTCCTCCAGATGATTCCCATTATTTTTCTAGCCGTTGTGATTTTGATTTTATAGTGCTCTCTGAATTCTGCATCCGACGACATTATTATCTCCAAGATCCCTGACTTGTGGATTTGGTGTTATCTGTTTGGCTTGCGGAAGTTTGTACCCTTTTTTCTGTAGCTCTTTATTATTTACCATAATATATATATATATATATATACACACACAAACATACACTTTTATTGGATTTTTTATCATTCATATTTTTTTTTATTTTTATAAATTTCTAAATTTAATTCGTATATCTTAATTTTAATTTTAATTCTGATTCATTTGTAGTGAGAATTAAAATTTAAATAAATTTAGAATATATTTATTGATAATATTACTGTAATATTATACGTAATATTAGTTAAATTTTTAATGCATAAATATTCTGACTTATATTTAATTATTATATATATATATATATAATATATATATATATAATATATATATATATAATATATATATATATAATTTAAACTGTGACCTGGTTATACACTCAACTTATTATCACTACATTGATAAGTACGTTTTTCTTGATTTTTTATTATACCAACCAACCAAACCTACCAAACTAACCAACCAAGTCAATATAATATGTAATGTTACAGTTTTAAAAGTTTATTTCAATTAAAAAGTGTTGGATGGGACGCGACCTGAAATATTCCGAATTGCAGCTGGATTTACAGTACATCAGTTAACGACGTCATTGCCCCGAAATCGTATGTTGTTTTCATTATCTAACAATTTTATTCAAATCCAGAACGTTATATCTGTTTTTGTTGTGTTTTGTTGTTATTTTATCAAAATCATTAATACGCCTTTCTTCGTGTACATTTAAGAACATTGTTTTGAATTCACAATAATCGTATCTCGGAGATATTGACACCGGACACCCATTATACGATGAAACGCAATGCATACAAGTAAATTAATAAACTAACTGTGAGTTAAGGTAATAAACACGTTTTCAGTTAATATTCACAATAAATATTAATAGATTATCAATATACATACTAATAATTTAGAATAAACTGTTCTCTGTGCTTTTAATTTTATTTAAATTGATTATAATAAGATTTTTTCCTAAAGCCAAAATAGTTAAATTCGGAGACAAACCGATGCTTTAAAAAAGAAGAAAAAAAAAAAAGGACCCAACATTGAATGCAATCTTTTAAGATTAAACTGTGTTTGGTATATCGCCAACTCGCAATAACGGGACTAAATTTTTTAGTTTTTTGTTTTTTTTTCGTTAAAACTTTCAGAAACTTTCACGTTTATCCTCAAATGTGGGTGGAATGGACGGAATGAACCTTTCGTAACTTTTACCTCTTTTACCAAAGTTTTTAACCTGATTATAATAATTTTCCTAAACGTTTATTCTCTGATCCATTTTTCTGTATTTTTCCATTCCTTACGGTTTTGGTCCAGTCTTGATCCATCTGTCGGTTTATTTGGTCGTTATTTTTTTTTTATTACAGTAATGAAGTTCTTTTTCTCCCAATTATTAATTTTTTCATGGTTTTGTATGTTATCGTTTCACAATCGAATCTTTTTTGCTTTCACATTCCTTCTTATACATTCTCCCTATAAGCGAAGTGAAGACACTGGGGTGGGGAGTTCGAATCCCGATGGTGCTGGTAATAATTATTCATGACTTAGCACAATAAATCACATTAGATGGCCTGAGCCCTGTGCCAGTTTCTGGCCCTTTTGACTCATTATTATTATTATTATTATTATTATTATTATTATTATGTCATAGAATTCTGTCAGTGGTTTATACACGGTGAACCAAAAGTAGGTGGACAGTAGGTTGAATACGGTTTGTGTTATATTATATTATAACTATGGTGTTCATTATAACTATGGTGTTTGTGTTATATTATATTAAATATTATAACTAAATTTATTTAAATTTTATTTTGTATTATAGTATACAAAAAAATTAAATATGTATTCTCAAAATAAACGTTATCATTTACTGTCCACCTACATTTGGTTCACCCTATATATATAGAGATGGTCTCCCTTCTTTTAAACTGTATAATATTTACTTATTCTAGGTTGCTCTAGAGTGCTGAACTCATGTATTGGTCACTATATTAATGTTAATGCTACGGTGGACACTAGTTCGTTTATTTAACTCCCATTCGATAATGCAGAGGTTAAAAGTGGTTTTAACAGGGACTCTATTATTTAAACTCTGAGTTGCATTATATACACACTGATTAGTGAACCAACTTCACAGTCATACCGTGTGATTCATCATTCCTTCGCGTAATCAGTGTTCGAACATCTTCCGCATCAAACAGAACTCAAAATATTCTTAAAGAATGTTTTTCAATAGAAAATATGACGTCAATTGGACGTTAATTGGACTAAATGCAGAAAACTGGATAGTCAATTAAAAAGACACTAGTAAGTTGGTGTATAGAATTTTCATCACTATACAGACAATATTTTTATCACACCAATTTTATAAAGTTTGTCTGAGAAAATCTAAGGGCATATGACTGAGGAGACCGACAGCTTTACGGAGGATCCGAACCACGGCTTGCTATATCATCTGGACGCAGAGTACGGTAGCCCATCCAACTACCACACATACCCACTGTCTCTCAACTTCGCTGATCAACGGGGAGCGGGGTTACGACATTAACCATGACATTAATTACAAACGTTTTCTTAGACAAAATAATAATAATAATAATAATAATAATAATAATAATCATAATTTCTTATATTTATGAACACTACACTTCAATTTTATTGCAATTTCGTTTCCCCTAAATTAATTGATACATTCTCATTGCTTTGAATATACAGCTGTCATTACATTAATTATGTTTTCCTTCATTTTGATCGTGTTTCTTTTTATTATGCACTACTGACGATATATATATATATATATATATATATATATATAATATATATAATATATATATATATATATATATATAATAGCATAATAATAGATGAATAGAAGCAATAAAACAGTCTTAATTTGTATCCTGAGAGCTTCTTTTATCTCAAGCACTCGACCAGCGACAAAAGAAAAGATCTCGGAGAAAACACCACAAAAGAGAGAAAACGAGAGAGAGCGAGAGCGAGAGAGAGCGAGAAGAAAATATACAAAAAAAAAAAAAAGCAGAAACAGAGACGCTTCCATCTTTTGAATAAAATGTCGACCTTTTGGCCAAAGAGACAGGAAACCTCAAACCATCAGAAGCCATCAACTCTCGAACACAGACCAACATTAACAAAAAACAACAAAGAAAAGATTCCGTACCTAAAAACCAAAACAGTCTAAGTACGTAACTCGAAAGAGATTAAAAAGTGTAAAGGAGACTCAAATGATCTATTGTTTATATATATATATATATATAATATATATATATATATAATATATATATATAATATATATATATATATTATATATATAATTTCAGTGTTATAAAATTCCTTCATGCTGTAATGTGTTCACATTTAAATACATGATTTCATTAAAAACTAAACACTTTCCAGAAAAACTCATAAAAACTTTAAGACACGCGCGCGCGCGCGCGCGCAAGCACACACACACACAAACACATATATATATATGCACTCGTATACATAACTTATAATAAACTTTTCCATTTCATATATATACAATGTGTGTGTGTGTGTGTGTATATATATAATATATATATATATATATATAAATAATCTTAATGTGTTTTTTGAAACATTTAAAATAAACTTATAAAAATAGATAGCAAACAAGAACCATTAAAGGGTCGAGAACCACAAAAACCAGCGTTTTGTGGTTCCAGATAAGTTTTTGAACAAATTAGTTCACATCAAAGTTTGGTAAGATTTCTTGCGCAGATTAGACGAGAAGAATAAGAGAATTAAAAAAGGAATTAGCTCAGATTTTGCTATATATATATATATATATATATATATATATATATATATATATATATATATATACAACACACACACGGAAGATGACAAAAGTAAATAGACACCTTTTTTTAAGCTCTTTTATTTAATTATAAAAGTCAATAAATGATAATAAATTATATATATAATATATATATATATATATATAAAGGGTGATCCAGAGAAATGGGACCCAAAAGAAACCCCTGTAACTCTTAAAGTATAAGTCCTTTTATAAAATCATACGCATCGTTCGAAAGAGGATAGTTACAAGTTTGTACAGGATTGTATAGGTTTTGACAATACAAGACAAGATAAGATACAAAACAAATAAAAGTGTTAGTTAAAACTAACCCTTCAAGATGACTGCATGGACTGTGGAACAGCTGCGTTTCATAACTGAGCAATATTATGAGCATGGAAGAAGTGTAGTTTCAGCTCTTAGAAGGTGATTTTGACATCTGAAAATTTGTCTGGATCACCCTTTATATATATATACATATATATATATATATATATAGTGATGTAGGTCACACCGCATCCGCATCCGCATTCGCGGAACATCCGCACATTTTCTCGCATCCGCATCCGCATCTGCATCCGCACTTTAGACTGCGGATGTCGTGCGGATGTGGACCGTTGAGATAAAACGTCACTAATAAGCGGAAATTATCAAATTCTACTATATTAATAGAACTAGTTCATTGTGCGCAAAAGTGATGCAAGCGACAAGACGAGAGGCTGTTCTTGTATGAAGTTACTCTCTTGCAACCTACTTAGATCCACGTTAAAGCTAAGTTATTTTCACCTAGTACATTAGAACGAGTTAAATCATCACTTGGCAAAGCAGTTGAAGAGCTTCAATCTCTTGAATCTGTCGCTTCGCCACCCACCAAAAGAATAAAAGTTTCAGTGACAGAACCAACACCTTCAACAAGCAAATCTATCACATAATCTCTCTCTCAGTTTCTTGAGTCAAGCAGCGATGACGAGACCTACGCGATGTTAAAAGATGTAGTAAAAATGATCGAGAGCTATCACCAAGAAAAACGCCTGGCTGCATGTGACAATCCTATTAGTTGGTGGAAAAATACGCAGAATATCTATCCATACTTGAGTAAACTTGCAAGGAAACATTTAGCACGTCCTCCAACAAGCGTACCAAGCGAGAGATTATTTAGCAGTGCTGGATTAATATATGATGAAAAGAGAAACAGACTGGCAGCAGAAAAGGCAGAAAAATTAATGTTCCTTAAGCATAACCTTCCTATAATTAAGTTTGAATATTAAACGATGAACATCTTAGTTTACTTTATTTTAATTACTCATTTATAAATATGCCTAATAAAACTTTAAACTTAATATAAATAGTTATCAAGCTAATTAAAGATCTCTTTCTATAAGGGTGGAGGTGGGGAAAGAGGTCGGGTAACACAATTATGGTTTCTAATTGTGGCTGAAACTCAACAAAATATAACGAATTTATTTGCAGACGAATTCACTAATTGATTTCTATTAGTTAGATGCTTGCTATTATTTTATATGTTCATGGAAAAGTACAGCAATTATTGTACAATTAATCAATTATACTACATTATAGCTACAGCTCTCTCTATATAATAACTTATTATATACGTTAAACACAACAAATCTCGAATATATCCTAAAAAATAACGAAAATGTAGACATCCGCATCCGCATCCGCATCCGCGGATGTGAAAAAAATGACATCCGCTACATCACTAATATATACACACACATATATATATATAAAACTAAATCTGTACTCCCTGGAAAGAAGAAGAGAGCGGTACACCATAATCTACATATGGAAAAAGATCGAAAAACTGGTACCAAACCTCAAACTAAACCCAATTACCATTCAAACAACGCTGGAAAATAGGAAAGGCAGAATGTGTAGTGTTCCCAAATTAAAGGCCCGACGAGGCACCTCCTCAACACTAAAGGAAAATAGCTTGGTTATCAGGGGGCCAAGACTTTTTAACCAGCTTTCAAATGACCTCAGAAACGTTAGAGGGGTCAAAGTTGAAGTCTTCAAGAAAAGACTAGATGCCTGGCTCAGGACGGTACCAGATGATCCGGGTGTACCTGGCTATGTGCGGTGAAGAGCGCAAGAGAACAACTCGCTCCTCCACCAAGCCAGGCCTAGAGGCGGGGCCACCTGCTTGACCTTCGTCTTAAGAGATAGATACCAACGCACGAAACCGCAACGAGGTTAACGAGGTGTATATATATATATATATATATATATATATGAGTGTTTAAAACAAGGTATAACTTTTACAAATATATTCAAATTTGGGTAACTATGTTATTACCAGATAAACGTTGAAGGCCAACGCTGGATTAAGTGTTTCGTCTTTTGACTGATTGAATTTATGAATAATGAGGTCGAAGGTCATAAAATTATTTTGGTTTTAAATCCTTTGTTGTAAAATGTCAGATATCGTCTGTGTCATGAACAACCTAAAATTCATTAATTTTCAGAATAGAAGAATGTTTATTGTGCTTCAGCGTGTATATATATATATACAGAAAGAGAGGGAGACAGACAGACAGACATACAGATAGACAGATAGGCAGATGGACGGACAGATAGACAGATAGGCAGATGGACGGACAGATAGACAGATAGGCAGATAGACGGACAGACAGACAGACATAAAACAGATAGACCGAGCAGACAGACAGACATAAAACAGATAGACAGAGCAGACAGACAGACAGATAGATAGATAGATAGATAGACATATATAAGGACAGATAGACAGAGCAGACAGACAGATAGATAGATAGATAGATAGACATATATAAGGATAGACAGTTAGACAGACATACAAACAAATAAACAGAGCAGACATACAGACAGACAGACAGGGATGTATGATATTAATTTCCTTTAGATTAGGAAATTACATTAAAGAATGTCATCATTAAATAATATTATAATATAATAATAGTCTATTAATAAAAATAGTAATACTATTTTTATAATGAAAATAAAATACTTGTTTTAAACAAAATAGATGAATTGGTTCATTACTCTATTAATGAGAACTTGTAAGCCAATAATGACCATTTTACTTTAAACTGTTTTAAAAGTTTAACGTAATTTCAAATCTTAACAAATACGTCACATTTATTCATTAAGACTTAAAATACCATTTTTATCCGAATAAAGTAGTTAATTACGATTAATATTACTTATAAAAATCTTTAAAAGTTGATAAAAAAAAAGGTACGCGGTGTAGTGGGTAAAATAAACTGGTTTCGGATTTTCCCTAAGCTCTATTTTACCGGTCAATAGAAGCACGCAAAAATGACCCTTATGCGAATTCCCAGATCAGCGCGGCTTTGGCCACCAAACAGCCATTAAAACTCTAACCTATAATTGCTGAACAAAAGAGGCTGTTAAGTTGCTTTAAGGACGATAGTTGGCTGTCACAAGAGAATTATAAAGAGTACATAGTCTTTGAGTACGATATATATATATATATATATATATATATATATATATATATATAAATATATATATATATATATATGTGGTGTGTGTGTGTGTGTGTGTGTGTGTGAGTGCAGGCTTTTAGAATATAATTAGGATATCATTATTACTCTTAAGATATTTTTAGAAACATGAGCAAAAAATAGTTTGCAGTAGATTTTTTTCATTTTCAATTTATCATATTTTTTTTTTCATTTTTATTTTGATATTTCTTTCCTTACAAAAATTAAAATTTTCCTCCGACTTCTAACTCAAAATCGTTACTAATATTAACAGTATAAATAATACAAGTGTTTTTTTTTTTTTATAAACTTTCAAAGATATTAATTGATTGGACTTATAACTTTGTTTATAAGGGTTTATATATATATATATATATATATATATATATATATATACTGTATATATACGCATTCTCGTTGATGTTCCGTGTGTTGGTCTTTCCTCACATGAAGGTCAAGCTGGTGGCTTATATTATATTATAATATATATATATATATATATATATATATATGGTAGAGAGAGAGAGAGAGAGACATTATAGACATATATTATATATATTATAGAGACATTATAGAGAGAGTATATAGACATACTCGTGTGTGTATATATATATATATATATATATATATATATACAGTATATATATATATATATATGTTGTTTTGGTTTGAACAAATGTTTGATGTTCACCTGTGTTCGACCCATCTACAGCTTCCCGCCTCATTTAGGGGATTTTCTGAAGGAGAGAGTTGCTTTCAGCTCTCATCCAGCCCTCATATTTATTACGCAGCTCCCTCCTAACATTAGTTGTTTTTAATGCCATAGGAAATAAACCATTCTTTGGGGTTACAGTTATCATTTAATTATCATATAGCTTTTGCCTCTTTAGGTTACGTTAGGTTAGTTTAGGTTAAACTTTGAGTTAATATCAGGGTTAAATTATAAATCCATACAATTGTCCGAGTTTTGATATCTAAATTATAATTCCATACCCTATATACTACATATAATTCTACAAATAAACTAGTATAAAACGATGACGCTAGGGTATATAGGCTTACTATACATGCCCTTATGCATACCCCAGTTCGGATAATGTCATTTATATAATGAGACTTTTGGATTCCAAATGAAGAGGCGTCTGGAAGCATTGAGAGAGACACGAAGACAAATTGAGATAAGAACGACAGTCACAGACACTCAAAGACGTTCACAGACATTCACAGACACTCAGACACATTCGAAGACATTCAAGGGCTAACGAGAAGAGGACAGACCTCCGCCCTTTCCCTCTGCAATCAAGACTAGAAATCAGTCACAAATATACAAAATAAGAATTAGGTTGGTTTTATTTGTTATTAGCGCATAAATTAATTACTATATATATATATATATATATATATATATATATATATATAACCTTGGTTAACCTTGGTTTTGCTTCCGTTCGAATTGTTCATTCTGACGAAGGTCAAGCTTGTCACTCCACCTTAGACCTACAGTTTAATGTGGAATCCGAACCACGCCCCACCAGCAACCCAGCGTCTTAAACACTAGGTTACCCAGGGTATACATATATATATATTCGGTCAAATATTGAAGCTTAGCTTGGAGCCCAACGAGTCAACGATTGAGTAGCATTCCTCTTTATTTGTGGGATTTGATGAAGGAGAGAGTTGTTATTTTACTCTTATCTTGCCTTCGTAACTTACCTTGACTCAGGAATTTGTCAAGTCGGATTTTGAATGTTCTTACCGGATATTTTATATGTATTCTAAATAGTAATGAGTTGAGTAAGTAATAATAATAGTAAGTAACAGTAATAGTAAGTAATAGTAAGTAACAGTAATAGTAAGTAAGTTTTCCATATTGGCTGTTAACCTTTTCTCTCTCTCTCCTGAGTCCTCAGAATAACGCAAAATCTTCCTCTCCGCTCATTTGAATGAGTTTTTATTTTGTTTTTACAGTTAAAAACCGCATTTTTTAGGTATTTTTAACAACACGATCACGCATCGTTCACAGTATTTTTCCAATGAATACGGTTTTAGAGGCTTCAATGTGCCCAGTAATTTTAAAATTTTTATTTCTATTGTTTTTTTAACGTAAACTTTTGTTGGACTTTAATATCCGCCATATTTTGTTGCCATTGCGAAGTTGAGAGAACAAAACAGTTATTTAATAACCGTTAAGATCACTATCTTTTATAGTTTGAGTATGACTTATGTGTGTGTGTGTGTGTGTGTGTGTGTGTGTGTGTGTGTGTGTGTGCCCTTCTAGTATGAAAACTACTTCATATTTAATAGCATATAAGTTTTTTTTCCCCCTTATATATGGGGCAGTTTTAATATTGTATAGTACAAATGGCATTTTATGTGACAGTTTTAATATTGTATAAGTACACGGTCTCTGAACTCTTCGTCTGTTGACATTATTACTCTCTCTCAGATCTCTGACTTGGTGTTTTGATATGTAATTTTGCGTTCCTGTTTGTTTCATTTTAGCTCTTCTGTTGTAGTCCTGTGTTATAATAAAGTGGAATTTATCATCTTCGAATTTCGTATTGTTCTTGTTAGCTTATTTAAATAATTTATATATACTCGTGTGTGTGTGTGTGTGTGTGTGTGTGTGTGTGTGTACAGTGTTCTGAAATTACGCAGTAAACTTTTATATGAATGCAATATCTTAACAAAAATTATGCATTATTTAACAATTGTATTTCAAATACAGCAACAATAAGAAAAACAACAATAATTGTTTATTTTAGGTGTTCAAAGTGTCTTCCTTCAACTTGAACATACTGTTCATAACGTCCGACTACTGATCGACAGACATATAAAAGTTTACTAGGTAATTTCAGAACACCTTGTGTATATATATATATATATATATATATATATATACACACACATTCAACTGCAAAGAACACGCAGTATAAATAACGTAAAGAACGACGCTTGTAAGGAGATATTCCGCGCAAGACGAGAGAGAGAGAACGAAACAAATGAAAAAATGAGGTAACCACCCGGGAATCGAACCCGGGATCTTCCGATTGCCGGTCAGATGCGATACCATTACACCATGGGCCTCACTCTTCCAAATGCCGTAATTCTTCTACATACTCGCAGAAACCAATGCCCCAAGGGGGCACCTCCCGCATGCCGTAACATTATATACATTCAACTGCAAAGAACACGCAGTATAAATAACGTAAAGAACGACGCTTGTATGCCCTTGGGGCATTGGTTTCTGCGAGTATGTAGAAGAATTACGGCATTTGGAAGAGTGAGGCCCATGGTGTAATGGTATCGCATCTGACCGGCAATCGGAAGATCCCGGGTTCGATTCCCGGGTGGTCACCTCATTTTTTCATTTGTTTCGTTCTCTCTCTCTCGTCTTGCGCGGAATATCTCCTATACAAGCGTCGTTCTGTACGTTATTTATACTGCGTGTTCTTTGCAGTTGAATGTATATAATGTTACGGCATGCGGGAGGTGCCCCTTGGGGCATTGGTTTCTGCGAGTATGTAGAAGAATTACGGCATTTGGAAGAGTGAGGCACATGGTGTAATGGTATCGCATCTGACCGGCAATCGGAAGATCCCGGGTTCGATTCCCGAGTGGTTACCTCATTTTTTTCATTTGTTTCGTTCTCTCTCTCTCGTCTTGCGCGGAATATCTCCTATACAAACGTCGTTCGATACGATATATATATATATATATATATCATACCATAATTTAGTAATATGCCTTTATCATTTGCAAATTTTTTTGCACATTTTTGCGTCGTCATCGCAAACAACGACATATTACCGTCTTTAACTCGTTTATCTCTATATAACATTGTTTTTATTAGCAATAAGGAAGCTAATACACGTTTTTGGATGTGACTTAACTCTTGAATCAACTCACTTATCATTATCATTCACAGTACTTCCATTTATTTTGCCTAACGTTTGAATTAAAAATTTTAAAATTTAAAAAAATCCAGAGACTCGACTTTCCACTGATATTCATTCACCTTTCTAAATTCGTGGAAAATCCAGAGACCCGATTTTCCACTAATATTCACCTTACTAAATTCGTGAGCAAACATTTCATTAGCATTTTCATCGAATTTCTGTTTTAGCAAAATTTTTATGTACTACACTGTACATTTGAAGATATCGTATGGTTAAGACGCCGGTCTGCTGATCGGGAAGTTGTGAGATCGAGTCGCAGGGAGAGGACTTTACAATTTCAGACTTTCTTGGCGGGTCGCCGTTCGGATTCACTGTTAAGCTGTAGGTCTAAGGTGGGGCGAGAAACTTGACCTTCGTCAGAATTAACAATTCGGTCGGAAACAAACTAATCTATCTATCTATCTATCTATCTATCTATCTATCTATCTATCTATCTATCTATCTATCTATCTATCTATCTATATCTATATATCTATCTATCTATCTATCTATCTATCTATCTATCTATCTATCTATCTATCTATCTATGCTACGTCGTAACCAATGTCGTAACACCGCTTCCTGTTGATCAGCGAAGTTAAGCGACATTGGGTCTGGGTAGTAGTTGGATGGGAGACCGTCCGCTGTGTCTAGACTATGTAGCGACCCGTGGTTCGGATCCCACGTAAAGCTGTAGGTCCCCTCCGTCATGACCTTAGATGTTGCGAAGGAGGTTAAACAAAACCAAAATTTGGTTGGTAGATAAGTGGGTACCCTGGGCAGCCTAGTGGTTAAGACGCTGGGCTGCTGGTGGGGCGTGGTGTTTCGGATTCCACGTTAATCTGTAGGTCTACGGTGGAGTGACAAGCTTAACCAAGCAAAACCGAGGTTATATATATATATATATATATATATATATATATATATACACAGGGTGGCGCAAAAGTCAGAAACCATAGGCACAGTTTAATAATTTGTGTCTTAATATGTGTTTTGTTCTTTTCAAAATTGTTGTTGAACCGATGGCACAGAAATTGACAATAGACGAACGGGTGGAGATAGTTTTAATGTGTGCAAGGTGTGGTAACACACATCGATCAGTTGCTCCTGCTTTTAATGACAAACACCCTGAGAGGCCGCCAGTTGTTCAGGCATCAATTGGAAAACTGTACACTCGCTTCAAAGAAACGGGAAGTGTTCATGATCGGCCGCGTAGTGGCCAGCCAAAAAGTTCAACCGATGCAACAACATCACTAACGGTAAGCAATCACCTCGAAAACAGCCCACGTAAGTTCTTAAGAAAGTTATCCCAGGAAACGGGGTGCCTCCAGAAGATCCATTCAACGAATTCTTACAACAAATCGTTTCCACCCCTACAAAGTCCACCTCGTTCAGGAACTGCACGGTGACGACACAGACCGTCGTGTAGAGTTCTGCCAGTGGTTTCTACAACATTGACAGCTTTAACGAAGGATCATGTTCAGCAACGAAGCGATATTTCACCTCAGCGGTCGTGTCAGTAGGCATAATGCACGCTATTGGGCAATGAGAACCCCTACTGGATGGAGGAAGGACCTGTGCAATTCGATCCACGAATTATGGTGTGGGCTGCGCTCTGGGAGGGGGATCGGTTAATTGGTCCGTACTTTTTCGACGGCAATGAAACAGGTGAAACATATCTGTATATGCTACAAACATTTCTAATGCTCATACTGGACGACATTCCATTGGCAGAAAGGGCGGAGATGCGGTTTCAGCAGGATAGTACACCACCACATTTCGCAACCATCGTCCGGAGCTCTTTAGATGAAACATTCCAAAGCAAGTGGATCGGACGGCGAGGGCCCATCGAATGGCTACCTAGGTCTCCAGACCTCACGCCTCTTGACTTTTTCTTGTGGGGTCATCTCAAGTCGGTAGTCATGCTGATCGACCCAGAACTATACGTTCTCTAAAGGATAAAATCACATCTGAGTGTGCCAAAATCAGTACCAATGTTTTAAGGAATGTTCAAACATCATGCATTTAACGCGTCAGAAAGTGTCTCCAAGTGGAAGGCCACCAATTCGAACATTTATTATAATTTAATAAAATGTGCCTATGGTTCCTGACTTTTGCGCCACCCTCTATTCTATATATCATACATACGAGGGTAATTCAATAAGTATCCGCACTTTTTATTTTCACATCTGATAGATTATAAACACATCACTTCTCAACATAGTCTCCCTGTTTCTCAATACACTTAGTCCAGCGATCTACAAGCTTCCTAATGCCATCACAAAAGGATGTTTTTGGCTGTGTGCGTAGCCAGTCATGCACCGCCTCCTTCAGGTCATCATCGCCTTGGAATCGCTGACCTCTCAAAGCGTCTTTTAGTGGTCCAAACAGGTAAAAATCCGAAGGTGCCAGGTCTGGACTGTAGGCTGGATGGTCGAGAACTTCAAATTTAAGTTCTTGAAGGCATTTTCTAGTCTGTGCAGCGGTATGAGGGAAGCATCCAACATCTCCCGTTGCAAGGGAGTTCAAAGCGCAACCGTCAGCAGGTAAAGTTATGCTAACACTGTCTTGGGAATTCAGGGCTGCCAAATAATTTTCATCAAAAGTACCAAAATGACCAAGCAAAAAGTACCAAATATTCCAAAAAAGTACCAAATTAAAAAAAAAAGAAAAAACTTTAGTGCCAAAATATAAAATGAAATGGAACTTACCTT